>JAPFFP010000089.1:4462928-4473351 GCA_026153255.1 Solanum medicagineum
ATGGGCTCTCATAAGGAAGGTTACTTTTCTGAAATAGGAAGGACTCCTATAAGGTAAAGTATAGTTTACCTTGGCAAGTAGACCATCTCTTTACCGATGAGGGTAATCATTGGTGTTTAAAGTTGTGGCTCGCTTGTTCTCTATTCTATGTCGGTTAAGATCTCTTCCCACACTTATGTATTATGATCTATACAAATTGAATGATTTGCGAAGCATGATTTACTTAAGCATTGATCATGCATGCCATGTTGCTATTATGCTATCTATTTCTTATCAATATGCATTTTGATTATGTTGTATATCTCTTGTTGCATTGCATCCTATATACTTAGTACATTCAAAGGTACTAACGCATACTCTATACCTATATGATGTTACCATGTAGGAACTACAGCTCCACTTGATCATCATCCTCGTCCGCGTTGCTAGTAATATCTATTCAGGCAAGTTGGTGAGTCCTCAATTTCGAGGACATAATTCTCTGAATTTATGATACATATTGACTCTTCATATGTTGGAAACTTATGATTACGAGGGTGAACCCAGTTGCTTGTCTTGGCTCCTGCTAAGTTCTATGTCTAGAGGTGTTGTTGTACAAGTTATTATTATGCTTGAATTTTGACTCATCTATGTTATTTAAGTACTAAACTCTCTCCCTTAGTCTCAATTTTCCTTTTTTACGTTTTCTCTTTTTTTTATTCTTGCTTCTGCGACCAAGGATGTATGTATGATATGCTAAGAGGCTTGTTTGATGTTTTTTCGGGTTCCCCATTTGTCATGTCATATCTAGGCCTTAGTTTGGGTCATGACACCCCTCATGCTCCTACTCCGGCCTCAAGAGTGAGGGATTTTACTTGGATAAATCCACTGGAGTCCATGGGTCCAAGCTGGATGAGGATATTCAAGTATTCATTGATAAAGTGTATAAGGTGTTATCTATTATGGGGGTTAATTCGAAGCAAAAGGCAGAGTTGGCAGCCTACCAACTCAAAGGGGTGGCTCAAATATGGTTCACTCAATGGAAGATGGAGAAGGGGAATGGTGATGTTATCCCTTGCGATTCTTTTCTATTAAGCTAAGGCAGGCTAAAATGATAGAATTTATGAATCTAAAGCAAAGGTCTATGAGTGTGAGGGAGTATACAATCAAGTTCAACCAACTCTCCAAGTATGCCCCACAATTGGTTGTCGAGTCAAGGTCAAGGATGAATAATTTTGTGTCGGGGGTGTCCGACTTGGTTAATGAGGAGTGTCGTACCGCCATGCTAATAGGTGATATGAATTTTTTTCCCACCTCATGACATATGCTGAACAACTAGAGGATGAAAAGCTTAGAAAAAGAAGAATGGTGAGTCTAGGAAGGCTCGTTTGAAAGTGCATTCAAAAATTCCAAGGGTAGCTGGTTTCCTAAAGGCAATGAGTTCCAAGGCCAGGGTCATCCAATGCTCCTAATGGATGGTTCGCTAATGACAACCCTGTGTGCCAAGGTGTGGTAGTAGCCATAATGGCCCATGTTTGAAGAACACTAATGCTTGCTATGGTTGTGGTGAAGTAGGTCATAAGGTGATTGATTGTCCTCGTAATCAAAAAAAAGGTAGACATGGTCATCTAGCGGGCCAAGGTGCAAATGCGGGTCTAAAGTGAAGAAGAGGCCAACAAGGGGGTGCTCCAAGGCCAAATAGATTCTATGCTCTTAAAGGGAGACAAGGGGTAGATGAGGTGCTCGATGTCGTCACCAGTATGTTTTAAAGGTTTTAAATTTTGATGTGTATGCATTGATAGACCCGAGTTCCACTCTTTCTTTTCTTACTCCTTTTGTTGCCAAAAAGCTTCAAGTTAGTCTCGAATTGTTGTGTGAGCCTTATGAATTGTCTACCCCCATTAGTGAGTCCATTGTTGCTAAAAGAATCTATAGAAATTTTCCTGTGTTCATTTTGCATAAAGTCTTGCCTTGTGATTTTGTTGAATTATATATGGTGGATATTGATGTCATTCTTGGGATGGATTGGTTGCATGCATATTATGCTTTTATTGATTGTAGAACCCATAGGATCAAATTCCAATTACCTAATGAACCCATCCTTGAGCGGGAAAGTTGTGATGTGGTGGTCAAGGGTAGATACATTTCTTGTCTTAAAGCCCAAAAGTTGATTTCTAAGTGTTGTCTCTATCATCTTCTGAAGGTTGGGGATATTGAGTCCAAGGTCCTTCCTATAGAGTCAATTTCGGTGGTTAATAAGTTTCTTGACGTCTTTCCTAATGAGCTTCTCGGTGTTCCTCTCAAAAGGGAAATCAACTTTTGTATAGACCTTCTTCCCGACACTCAACCCCCCTTATTATATGGCCCTGGCAGAGTTGAAGAACTTGAAAGAGAAATTGAGGGATTTGTTGGAGAAGGATTTTATAAGTCCTAGTAAATCACCTTAGGGTGCACCGGTGTTGTTTGTGAAGAAGAAGGATGATTCTCTTGGAATGTGCATTGATTAACAGTAACTTAATAGAGTCACCATAAAGAACAAGTACCCTCTACCAAGGATTGATGACCTTTTTTTATCAAATTCAAAGGGCTAGTCACTTATCTAAGATTGATCTTCCATCCGGGTATAACCGAGTGAAAGTGAGGGAGTGTGACATTGCTAAGACGACTTTGCCAATTAGGTATGGGCACTTTGAGTTTGTCATTATGTTCTTTTGGTTAACTAATGCACCGACTATATTTATGGATCTCATGAATAGGGTCTTCAAACCCTACCTTGACGTATTTGTGGTGGTTTTTATTGATGATATCTTGATTTATTCCCATAATGCGGGGGAGCATGTGAATCACTTGAGGGTGGTGTTGCAAATCTTGAGGGAGGAGAGATTGTACGCTAAATATGAAATATGTAAATTTTGGTTGAAAGAGGTTGCTTTTCTAGGGCATGTGGTGTCAGGTGATGGCATTAAGATATATCTTAAAAAGACCAAGGTGATTAGAAATTGGCCTAGACTTTTGACTCCACCGATCATTAGAAGTTTCTAGGGTTTGGCGGGTTATTACTGGAGGTTTGTAAATGGTTTCTATTATATTGCTTCTCCCATGACTAAATTGACACAAAAGAAGGTGAAATTTGTGTAGACCGATAAGTGTGAAAGAGTTTCCAAACTTTGAAAGATAAGCTTGTCTCTGCTCCTATATTGTCTCTACCGGAAGGGTTGGAAGGGTTTGTTGTATATTTTGATGCCTCAAGAATTGGTTTGTGCGTGTTTTGATGGAAAGTGGTAAGGTGATAGCATATTCCTCTAGAAAACTTAAGGTGCATGAAAAAAATTATCCCACCCATGATTTTGAATTGGTGACCTTGGTATTTGCTTTGAAAATTTGGTGTCAGTAATTGTATATTTTCATGTTGGTGTGTTGTTTACCGATCATAAGAGTCTTCAATATGTGTTCACCCCAAAAGATTTTAACTTGAGACAAAGGAGGTGGTTAGTGCTTCTTAAAGATTATGATATGAGTGTGCATTATCACCCCGACAAAGCTAATATTATGGTCGATACTCTAAGTAGGGTGTCTATGGGTAGTCTAGCTCATGTTGATGATCGTGGCAAAGAGGTGGCTAGAGAGGTTCACCAGTTGGCTAGATTGGGGGTTACGTTGGATTAACTTGATAATGGTGGTGTAGTGGTTGTTTATGGTTCTAAGTCTTCATTGATTGAGGAGGTAAAGGCAAAACAAGATCCTGACCGCGCCTTGATAGAGCTGAAGGCCTTGTTGAAGAACGGTAGCGTGGAGGTTTCTCCCAAGGGGGAGATGGTGCCCTTAGGTACCAAGGTAGATTGTGTGTGCCTAGTGTTAGTTACTTGAGAAAGAAGATTTTAGATAAGGCTCATAATTCGTCCTATTCTATTCACCCTGGTTCTACAAAGATGCATAGAGATTTGAGGGAAGTGTATAGGTTGGGTGGTATGATGAGAGATATTGCCAAGTTCATATCGAGATGTCACAATTGCCACCAAGTGAAAGCCAAACATCAAAGGCTAGGTGGCCTAGCCCAAGATATAGAGATTTGTACTTGGAAGTGGGAGGAAACCAACATGGATTTTGTAGCTAAGTTGCCTAAGACTAGGAAGAATTTTTGATTCTATTTGGGTCGTTGTGGATAGAATGACAAAGCCCGCTCACTTCCTATCGGTCAAAACTACTTATAGTGATAAAGATTATGCCAAATTGTATATTCACGAGTTTGTTACATTGCCTGGGGTGCCTTAATCTATCATTTTGGATCGTGGTGCTCAATTCACATCACTTTTGGATGTCCTTCCAACCAAGTCTTGGTACCAAGATTAAGCTTAGCATAGCCTTTGACCCTCAAATGGATGGCCAAGCTGAGAGAACTATCCAAACCCTTCTTTAAGTGTTCATGAGGATCTTCGAGGCCGAATCCTCGAAAAAATTTATGTGTTGTCAAAATAAATCACTTTTGATGCTTAAAATTTAAAATTTTGTGTGTTCTCAAAATGATCTTGGTAGATTTGATGTATTTTTATGTTTTTTTTACAATATTCGAATTTGGTATTATTTTGGGCTAAGTGTGCAGCTACTAAAGTTTTTCCTATTCTACAGCACCTTTTATGGGCCGTGAAAGTTTTCATGGGCCGTAGAGTTGGTTTCTTTGCAAAATCTAGTAAAGGGATGATTTTCTAAAGTTGAATCCACAAATATGGAGAAGAGCCGTAGAATGAAGCACGAGCCGTAGATAATGTTTCGTACCCTGAGGATCAGAAAAGTGGGAAGTTGCTGAAAAGTCATCAGTGAAAACCCTATATGGGTCGTAAGTCTAAATACGGCTCGTACAAAGGTCTCATGGAAGTCAAACTCAGAATTTAAGATAAGGTTCATGAAGCCCCGATTACGGGTCGGAGAAATTTATTTGGCCCGTCGAGAGGCTCATAGTCCCTGTTGAATCTAGTTCTCCTAATTTGATTTGGTTTTGTATTTTAGATACTATAAATACATTTTTTAGGTTATTCAGGAGAGAACAATTAGACAAGTAGAGAACGTGAGGAATATTGAGAAAACACTTGTAAACAATATTTTGTGATCTTAATTCATATTTTGTGATTTTCATTGAAGAACATGGATTTCTTGTTAATAATTTCATTCTTGTAAGTGCTAAATTATGCTATTCTATATCATGATTCTTGCATCTACAATGAACATGAGTAGTTAAATCCACAACTAGGGTTGTGGAACCCTGAACAACTAACAAGGTAAAATCGAATAATTTGTAATTCTTGAAAAGTATTTATGCATGTATTAATTAATTCTCTTTGTTTTGATTGCTTTTTAATGATGGCCAACATTAGAACACACCTAGTGTTACTGACTGGATCAAGGTAGTAATGATTAGGAAAAGAGATTAATTAACAAGACTCTATTGATGTTTCTTGTCGAATCAACCAAACTAGATCAAGGGGAGATTGTACTCGAACAATAGGTAAGGGTTGGTAAGATTTGGTAATACCAAGTTAGGGAATCATGGGGAAGAAAACTTTTCTTACGAGTTTCACACACTTGTCTTAGTTTAGGATTTCATTTTGCAATCTTATAAACCCCCCTTTGGGAACTAAGTAGGTTAATTAACTCAAATTGCTTGAAATTACTCTAAGTCTACCATATTCCTTGTGGGATTGACCCTCACCTTGGTTAAGTTATATATCTTAACAACTAGCGCTTTAAATTGGTGTGGTGTTGGATGTGTTATTCGTGATTTATGTGGGTTTTGACCTAAATAGGAAATGATAATTGTAAAAAAAATGAGGTTACTGGTAAAGTCCTAAGAAATATCCTTGGAGCAGAATTCGAAAGATTCCATTAGCTTTAGAATGGCAAAATTAATTTAGGAGCATGGTTGGCTCGAGGCTTTAGGTTCCCGATGTGAGTTTGAGTCAGAAATTGCAATATCAGTTCAACAGTAAGTTTAAAAAAAGTGATTTTCTATTAAAAAAGAACCTAGGTAAACGTGCTCTAAATGGAATTCTGATGGTGTGGCCAGCTCCTGAATGTCGAATACAGCCTAGAATGACCTATCATCGTATGATGGGGACATTCAGGTGCATTTTGACCCCCTCAGTTCTTTTAACAGAAATAGCAGTAGAGAAGTAGGACCTTCATTTTATCATACGACGCTCTATTGTGAATTTCAACTGCACCTGTGGATCCAGATTGTGAAAATCCATGTGGTTATATAATTCATTAGCATTAAATGGACATCAGATGGGGCGGGAATGCCCCGACGAAGTTCTACACTTAGTTGCTGCAACTGCATAAAAATAACCATCCATATTTGTGGACACATTTATGGAAGGCAATGGAAGTCGAAGCTCTGCGTTCACGTGGCAAAAGGCCGTGTTCATGGAGGCCACCATGACATAGGTGCACGTTCGTCGTGCCTTGCCCACGCTTACAGAGGCCTAGCATATGCTAGCCCCGCGTTCACACCTGGATGCTCGCATCCGCATAGGCATGGACGAGGCAGTGCCAGCTTTTAAAAGGCTGGTCGCAAACAACCTTAAAGCAAAACTTCTCCCAGACGTAAACATTGATTTATAACTATGTTAGCAATTCAAAAGGCTATGTTGCATGGATTTTTGCAAGGAAAGTCATGGGTATGTCAAATTTTAGTTTTGGCGCGAATCTTGAGATAAAAATGTTGTTTTAGTTGGTTATATTATCCTAATTACCAAAAACTTTTACGTTGCGATATCTCTATCATACTTCATCAGAATTAAGTGAGATTTGGGTCTAAGTTGTTCAATTTTTAAGAAAAAGTGGTATGTTTGGATTATGATAAGTTGACTATATTTTTGTGAAATTTTGCTGAAAAGCTGTTGTATATAAATATAATACCGATAAGAAATGTAACTTCATTTTTGGGTTGTTTCTCCTTGTTTTGGGACTTGTTTGAGCTCAATTTCTATATATTAAACTTAGGGTGACATCAATTCTTTCTTGCTGTGAAAGAAAGCACGATCATTTTACGGGAGTTAGTTCGAGATTATGAGTGTGGGCCTTATTTTCCTCATTTTGGTCATAACTACGTAGTTTATCGCGTTTCTTGAGATTTCACAGCCAAATCAGCCGTATTGATATTGTGATTCATTTTTTTGACAGCTGTGCAACATTTAGAGCTGATCAAGAAGGGAAAAGCTCAAGTGGCAGAATCCAGAGTGCGAGGAACCACCTTCCAGGTAGGTTAGGCTTCTTTAGCACTTAGAATGAGCTGAAATGTATGGATGTGTTATATATGGTCTGGATTTATTGAGTATGTGTTATATATGATGATGTGGAATGGTAATTACTATATTGAGTACTATACTAGTTGTATCTATTATACAAGCTGAGTTCTGGCATTGTTAAACTATGAAAGGTTGTGTAAAGGTTGGATGTGGAATACGATGTGACAGGTATGTATACTTCGCTTGAATCTTGTTTTTATGCGTGTGAACATGATGCTACTGACATATGATACTTGTGAGGCTATTTGTTGACTATACCCTATGTTGTGAACCTGCAGTGATATATATACTTGATTCTGATAGCCCTGGTTGCTTCGGATACATGTTGAACAAATCCATGTTTATACTGAGTATTTGTGGCTAGCTAGTTTGTGATATACTCGTCTCTAGTTAGACATGATTCCTTTCTACTTTTACAATATATATGAATATATACAAATGTTAGTCATTGTACACTTGCTAAACTGACCTGATACTAGGAAACATACCGTTTTATGAGAAATATCATCTTATGCTTCTAACTAAGCACCATGACTCTTGACATAACATATGATGATGTTAAATCTCTTGCAGGTTAGAGATGAGGATGAAATTCTATTTGGGAGATGTAAGCCATATCCTGTGAGATTCATTAGGTTATTGATGGTATGAAGAATTGTCTGTATAAACCAGTTCAAGGGCCTATCACATGTTTGGAGAGTGTCACATTGCAGTGGGCCAGCACATTGTTACGTTGATGAGTTATCATTTTTATTAGCTCAGTTATTGTGTGATTCTAGATAGAATAGACACCTCTTGTTATCAATTGTATTTGGGCCTTAACTTAGGCTTAAGCCGATGCTGCCCTAGAATTGTTATACATATATCCACATAGTTACATATACATCAGGGGTGTTTGGAGGCCTATAGGATCAACTGTCTCGGATTGAAACTACATACATTTTAATATCATGTGACTCATTTCGTCATGATTAGGCGGATTCATCCTATAATTATATATATAGGTTGCAAGTTCAAGTGTCATAGATGAAGGAATACTCAAGACCGAGTGCCACGTTCTGACACAGGAAATGGGTTTGGCCACGAGTTGATAGGGGTTACACTATCTTACATGGGTTCCACATAGCACCATTTGATATCTTCGTTGCATGTGGGTGTGTATTTGGGCTTATGGAGGCTCACGGGTCGTACAAGCATAGAATTATGGCCTTACACCCACATACAGCTAGATACCTCGACATGTGATACTAATGGTATGGTTCTAGTTGTGATTCTATTAGTTGGGTTGCTATACGCTGCTTGATTCCGTCCATTGGGATACGATGATGTCACAAATATACTCACTATTAGCCTAACTTCAGAATTGCTAGCTTTATTGTAGTTTCTATATTTGGGCATTCCCTATTTATTGTATTTCACTTAGTCAGCCGCTAATGCCTACTGGGTGCCGTCTACCAGTGTTACTCCCTACATTTCTGCATCTTTCATGGTGAAGGTTTAAAGACCCCTCATGTGCTTTGGAATGCCCCAGAATAGTAATTTTCATATATCTCAAAATTTGTGCGTGATTTCGAAATCCCACTTCATACTCTCCATCGGGGGGCAAAATTTAGTTTGAAATGGGTATACCCTGGATTTTAGAAGACCCGTAGAAAAAAATAATTGTCACTAATTTCTTATTTCCAATGTCTATCCATGCCCAAGCCATGACCCGCCTGGGGCGCAGACTATTGTATTTGGAACTCCGCGTCTAGTCTGTGTTGCGCCTGGGTCACTGACAAGTGTAACATTTTCCTTGGTTTTCTTATTTCGTGCAAGGGCATTGGGGTCGTAGCCCCATGCCTATTTAAACGTGAAATCTTCCATACGTAGCCATTTTTCAATTCTATAACTCACAAAATCCTCTCTAAAATCTCTCTAAGACTCTATCAATTCTCTTATTCAAATGTAAGGATTTCAAGCTCAATTTTTGAACTCAATGACTCATTTCAAGCTCTAAGTCTACTTCACTTCCATTTTAAGGAATTCAAGGTTTAAAGTATGTGGGTTTTCATCCATGGGTCCTTTCACCCATGCAGTCCAACCTTCTCTTTTTGTGAAAATTGCATGATTTCAAGCTATATTACCTATGGGTATCTTTTATTATGAAATACAAACATAACTTATGTTGGGATTCTATGAAGTATTGAATTATTATGCATGAATATCTGTTTCAAGCTTATTCCATGAATTAGTTTTGTCTATTGAGACTATGCATGATTTGAGCTATGAAACTATGAGCTATTATGAGCTTTTGTGATGGATTTCAAGACACCCTAAATGAGGTTTTTACTACTAGATTGGTGGGTTGATTTGTATGGAGTTTACTCATCTTATTTTATTCTTGAATTGAATGATTTTGAAAAAGTATCATGAACCCACCATGTGTTTGATAAAATTACATAACGAGAATTCTCAAGTTATTGATGAACTATTACATGATTTACAAGTCAAGTGACTTCATGATGATTAAGGGCTTTCAAGTGTGTATTGAATTCATGAAAAGTATCGATGATTTTACAAGTATCAAGTTAAGCCTTATTTTAAGATTTTTACCTATTGTGAGCCATTCATGTTAAAGCAAGGGTTCATGTATGATTATAATCTATTCTCATGTTCAAGTTTGGCTCACTAACAGAGGTCAAACATTTTTATGAGCTACTCAAGTCATGTTCTTGTAAGTTATTCATGTTATGATAAATTATGATTACTTCAAGTATTCCGTCGGATTTGACCTAGCACCGATGGAGGCTTAAGATGGGGGCTCGACTCAAGGGGTCCTTATATAAAGTCTTTAGTCTCTAAACTATGTGCCACCATACGATTATGATTATTACCATTGCTATACTAGTGGATTCATCTAGTTCATGTTATTATATTTTGTTTACCTTGGCAATTAAACCACACTTTGCCGGGGGGTGTCATGGCTGGTAACCTGAACCGATGGGGTGTCAGGCCTCGGAGTCCAAGTTGTAACTTCTTGGTCTATGTCGGTTGATGTCTCTGATACAATATGAAAGTTGAATGATTTACAAGCATGTTTTATTACAAGCATTGATCATGCATACCATATTGAGATTATATATCCATTGATTATGATTATG
>JAPFFP010000089.1:4473451-4497043 GCA_026153255.1 Solanum medicagineum
GTCCCACATTGGTCCTTAATAGGATGGGTGGACTCCTTATAAGGCTTAGGCAATCCTCCTCCCTTTGAGCTAGCTTTGGATTGTTGAGTTAGGCCTAAGACCTACTTCAATATAACGATCGAAAAGATCCGTTCGTGGTATTATCTTACCATCATTCATTTTTTGTTAATGTTGTCTTATTACTTTGTGATCTATTTACGAACTTTGGTTTAGAATGGAATGTTCCTCATTTAATATTCTATTGTTATTCCTGCTTCGTTGAGATATTATTGTGTCTAAATATGTCGCAATATTCAATAATTGTCAATATGTTTGAATATGACTATGTTCTTCTTGTTAAGATGAGCTAATGCTTTCCTATTTTCAAATATTGATTGAATGGCTAGCTTTTAGTTGGTTCCAACATAAGGGTTGCTTTTCCTCCCTTAATTTGTGGTAATTTGTGAAATAATTTTTTTTTTAGCTGGCTTTAATTTTGATTTAGTCTTACATTATCTAGCCCAATAGATTTTTGCCTACATGGATGCCCTACTCTGCTCAATGTTTTCTCAATGGGAATTTTTTTTTAAAAAAATCTACACTTTTCATAGGAGAATTCCAGAAACTCTTCTACATTTATCTTCTCTAAGACACTGTTTTCTCTTGCAACATTATTCTGTTTTACAATTCCCCCAAGTTCAAGATCAAAACTTGAAGTTTCAAGTATTTGTTGATTTTAATTAGTCAGTGTTTACTTTAATATATGCACATTTTTGAATTATGTGTTTATTTGAATTTATTATTATTTTTTATATTGCTATTACTAGTTTGGTTTAATGTTGCAGGTTCTTTTGAATTTCTTACGTATAAGGGTGTGAAGAGTCGCCTGGGATGGAAATAGATTCATCAGAAGAAGATCTTGAAGATTTTTTTTATTGATTTATGTTTTATTTTATTTTTCGCAAAATGTTGTAAAAATATAATAGTGAAAAATCGAGGATCTAGTTTAAAAGGGGGAGAAAAATTACGTGCTAATTGTTCTCTTTATTCTTACTTATTTGCTGAACAGTTTTGTTTGTGACGTTTCACATACGCAATCTTAAAACTAGGATTTAATCTCTATTTTGCTCTTAAAAAAATAAATTATGTTGTTTTTGCATTAAAAGGTTCGTAGAGATCACCCTGAGCCTACACCCTTGACGTGGTTGGCACTCGAAAACTATTTTTAATCCCAAGCGAACCACTTGACCTGACTAACTTACTCAACGAAAGACATTAATACCGTAATGAACTAGAATAGGCTCAAAGTTCATGAACTTAAAGATACAACAGTAATATATATAACTTAACTCAAAATCTTTCAAACAATTTCAAAGAAATAACTTGAACAATATCTTTCTAGTCTATGAAGCATCTAAAGTATTGACTCAGAACAAGGCACCAGAGTAGGCTCATGGGTACCTCAATTAAAATAAATACAAAGAAATAAAGACTCCAGAACTCCTCTGGATGCAAAGAGGCCTCCCTGGATGCTGATGGGGGTTGTCTCACTGAACATCTGCTAACATGGATATCAGAATCTGCATCACAAAATGATGCAGTGCCAAAGGCATCAGTACGTGGAATGTACAGTATGAAAGATGACCAAAAAGTAGTAAGACTAGGATACTCACTTTAAAACTGATCTTTGAGATAGCTTAATAGACAAAAGTATGTCATGCAAGTAAAAGATATAATTTTAAACTCGTTTCAAGGTGTAACTTAATATAAAAGAAATACTTACTTTAATGCATTCATGAGCATAATTAAATATATAAAAACATAATACTCAAATACTTAGCTCTACAAATAGCTCAACTCAATTTATTATGCACATAATGGAGAGAAATACTTGAATAAAAATATGATAAATCTCACTATGTAAAATAATAAACTTTACTTCTTGGGGAGTTTCTCTAACCGACAACCACCACTATGAGCTAGTGATGATACAACGTCTTGCCCACGCTGCCAGAGCCATCCCATACTTTGCCGAGGTAAGGAACGTAAACTAGGGGAGTGGATCCATCCCAAAACTGGGCCATCTCAGTGGCAAGTGAAGAGTTGTACCTTGGTACAATCCTACCTACGCTGGCTACGTAGTTTATGAGTTCAAGTTATTATTACTCTCGCTCATATCGGTCCTAAATACTACTCCCAAAATATCAATCATATGCTCATACTTAAAAGACTATACTTACTCAAAGTACTACTTTGTTCTCTTTGGGACTTAGCCTAACTTTAGCTTTTATTAAACTTTTCTCAAATTGACTCTCTTCTTTTGCTGAAAGTTGGATCAATGCAAATTATTTTAATATGATCCTTATTCCTCAGATACTTTGTAAATGCAAAAAAGCTTAAAGTACTTCTTAAACTCAGCTCAAAACTATGAACATTGTAGCTTTTCATGATATGGTGATAGGATTCTCATAAATATGACCATAACTGAAAATCTTGTCTCAATATCTTAATTCAATAATAAAATCAACAGAAGTCATGATTCTTATCAAGGAAACATGCATGAACAATAATTTGATGAAATTCACTTATAATGGAGAAAAACTTATCTTAACTCACAAGCTTGAATCTTGGAAGAAATTCATATCCAAAGATACTAAAACATATGTAGGATAACTTTTGGAGCACCTTACATACCTTAGAGATTAGTTCTTAGAAAAATTGAAAAAGGTTCTTGAATTCTTGACTTGAAATCTTTAGAGTTCTTAATGAAGACCCTGATTCTTGAAAAAGAAGAATCAAGAAATCCTTTCTTGGAATTCTTGAATTCGTTTCTTGAAACTCTAGATTATGGTTTAAAATTCTATTATGGATTCATGAATAGTTGAAGAAATTTGGGTTGGGTAGATTGAAATCGATGAAGAACAACATACCTTTGAGGATGAATCTTGAAAGTATTTCGAACTTGATGACTTTTTTGATGATTCTTGAGCGTTCATGTTTAAGAGTGAAGGAGAGAGTTTTTTTATTATGAAAACTAATGTTTTGGGCTTTTAGGACCTTGAATAGACCTCTAAAGGTTTTAGGATAAATATACCCTCAAATTATAAAGAAAAAACATCATTAACTCATCCAGTGAAGGTTCGCGTCAGGTCCGTGACGTACTGTGGACGCGGACCTTCGGACAGCTCTGCACCCCTCACTAAAATGGTCATAAATTTCTACTCCAAACTCTGATTAACGCAAAATCAAATGCGTTGGAAAGCTAAATTGAATATCTTTGATTTAATATATTACAGGTCAGCTAAATCATTATAATTTAGGAGATATGATCATTTGAAGTTGACCCTTCTATCATGTCATATGAAAACTTAGTTGGTAGAAATTCTTTGGACTTGACTTGATGTGAAAGGTCCTTATTTCTTTAAATCACATCTAATATACTTTAAATACTTAGGTATTGATCCTACCATGTATATACAATTCTGAGTTTTATAAAATCTTACATTAGAACTACGACCTTATATCATCTCCAATTCTATTCTCACACTAAGAAATGGACTTTGACATCTATGCTCAATTAAGAATTATCAATTAAAATCCTATATCATATGAAGGATGACTCAATCTTAGCTAAAAAAAATTGGGATGTTACATTATGTTTTTCTAATATGTTTTAGATATCATGTTTCTAGGATTTGTTTATTTGTTATCATGCCTATAGAATTTTTAAAAGTATTTTCTTATGTTCTTTTTACACATCACATGTAAGAAATCATGTTTTAGGATTTTGTTTTAAAATATGTTTAAAAATTATTTTTTGCAAAAGATATCATGCTTATAGGATTTCATTTTAAAATATGTTTAATTATTATTTTTGCAATAGAAAACATGCTTAGAATTTTGTTTTAAAATATGTTTAAATATTATTTTTTGCAATAGAAATCATGCTTATAGATTTTTATTTTAAAATAATGTCTTTTAATACAAAACATGCCTATAGGATTTTGTTTCAAAGCATGTTTAGATAATATTCTTTTAGAAATTGTGCTTTTTTTCGGATTTATAATTTTTTTTTCATGTTTTTTAGAAATCATGTTTTTAGGGTCTATATTTTGTTTCTCATTTGTTAGAAATTATGTCTTTAGAATTTAATATTTTTACATGTTAGAATTATGCTTTTTTTAGGATTCATTATCTTCACATGTTAGAAATCATGCTTTTAAGATTTGATATGTTAGAATCATGCTTTTAGGATATATAATATTTTAGAAATCATGCCTATAGGATCACATTTCTCTAATTAAATTGGCTTTAACAAATATTTTCAAATGATTTTTTTTAACATTTCTTAATATGATCCTTTTTTTTTTTTAAAAAAATGTTTATACATTATGCAGACACAATAATTTCTTGGCACTATTTGTTTGTTGTATGAAGCATGTTCATTTGTATGAGAGGCATACTTGAGACTTTACTGTCATGACCTGGACCTAGGGTCTAGGAATGATACGGCGAATGAGAACCCAAGAGACCCCAAACAAGCCTCATAGTACCAAAATTCACATCATTGGTTCGGAAGCACATTCAAAAGTAAACATATAGTTAGTTCTAAGGGGCGAGTAAATAGGACTCAAGCTATGGGGATATTCAGGACTTAGGATCTTTTCATCATACCATATAATCAAACTACAAGTCTCATAACCAAATCACATAACGAGCCAAAGAGGTAACAGACCCATAACATAAACTTCAACCATAACACTTAACATATAACATAAAGGAGTTTACAAGATGTCCAACAATGTCTCTAACATAAGATAGGTCAGAGGCCAAGACTTACCCCAGGTTCACCCTTAAAGTAAGTAAAATAGATAAAAGGCAACATAGGTAGAAGGATGGTGGGTCGTCCTTGGAAGATAGGACTCACCACTACAAGCAAACTTGAGATCCGAGCTAACCGTTGAACAGTGGATGATGAAAGTCCTCGGTCCCTAAATGGTGAGATCATATAGGCAAAGCATGTGTTAGTACGTTTAAGTGTAATAAGTATGTGGGATACAATGCATGTAACTTACCAAACCTGCGCTTCAATGTTAGATGAAAGGGCACATAATATAGAAAGAGTTAACAAAGAATATAATATAACAAGATGCCATGAAATTCATGATACATGAAGTGCAAATGATGCTCATATATATAGTGGGGATGTGACCATAACCGACATTACAAACCCATGCGAGCTATTACATGAATTTGCCCGATGTTGGCCTCCCATCGATTAGAGAAGATTACTTGCCAAAGGTAATCTACACCACATCATTGTAACACCTCGTAAAATTTCCAAAATGCCCCTAAAATACATCACGCGCACATTGCATCTTCCAAAACTTTGATGGAAAATTCGAGACCAGATTTGCAATCAGTGCGAAAATCGAGTCAGAAAATGGTTTCGACTCGATTTATTTTAAATCGGGTCGAATTATGAAATTGTACTTGAAGTGCAAAAACAGAGGCTTCTCCGTGTCCCCTCAGCGACGCACCAGGGGCACAGAGTTATACTTGGTAATTGTATTAGTTGTTGATTTTTTCGACGGGAATGAAGTTTCCAAAAATTTCGCAAAATACACATGTGCGCGCCACCTCCGCGACGCGCACCAGTGTACCAAAATTTTACTTTTTTCCTTTTATTTCGGGAAGGGCAATTTTGTCCTTCTCAATATATGTTAATACCCCCAAAACGTATTTTAAAGCATATTTCGTACAAAAAGGGTTTCAAACCCATATTTTTCTAAGTCTTTTACGTAAGTTTTGAGAGAAGAGAAGAACAAGAGAGGTGAGGGTTTTCTTTGAAGCTCCAATTCCTTGAAGAAACTTGAAGATTCTTTATCACAGGTATGTAAAGGCTACCCAAAAGCATGGAATTGTTCCTCCATGTACCCCAATGTAAAGTTAGGATCTAAATTGATACTTTAGAGTCTTCAGTAGAGATTTCTTGAATATTATCTTTAATTCTTGAATCTTATCTTTAAATTATATTTCATGTTTAAAGTTTATTGTACACTTGCATTATTATGTGATTATGATTTAATCTTATTAAATTCTCTCTGTGAAGACTCGAATGATGAACTAAGGGGGATGTCTAGAGCCTTGATTGTCTGAATGTGATGTTTGATTGGGTCAGAGTTCTGAGGTGAGTGTATTGATGACTGTGATAGCCGAAAATAGCATTGATAGAGTTGAATAAATATTTATTCTTAACTTGAAAGGATAGTCTTGCCCTTTGAGTTGATAGATGACGAGATGAGGTGAGTGTTCATGCCCGTGGGGGTTAATAGATGGAGGTTAGGTGATGGATGTTTTTGATGAATTGACAAACTTATGAGCATATTGAGTCGTGGGAGGAGTATTGAGCACCAAAAATGAGTAAGAGCGTGTCCCACTCACACTCATTAACTACGTGGCCAGCATAGCAGAAGATTGGACTGTGAGAAGGGATGTTTCTTTAGTCCCAAAAGAGGACATACTATTACCATAAGACCCGGATGTACGCCCTTTCACCCCGACAAGCTACTGGGCGGATGCTGCATATTGCTTTGTTGTACCATCACCGGCTCATAGGTGATGGGTGTAGGTCCAAGAAACTCCTAGATAGGTTTCGTGATGATAGAACTCTGATGTGATGTGATCGTTTGATGTCTTAATGGATAGTGAGGTGATAGAGTCTTGCCCTTTATTCTGAGTTAAGGATGAGTGCGTGATGAGTGATTGTTATCTTGTTCCATTTACTTTAGCCCATTTGACATACAGTACATTCCACGTACTAACGCCTCTTGGGTGCTGCATCATTTTATGATGCATATTCTAAAGCCAGAGGACTTCAGAAGCCAAATCGTTGAGGTTCAGAGCTTTCCGAATTCCTGATAGTGGTGAGTCCTCCCCTGCATTCAGAGGAGCTTGATAGTCTTTTACTTGATTTTTGGTAGCCATGGGCTGTCATGGTACCATCTTAGACAGTAGTATAGAGGCTTCATAGATGTAGATGTTGATGATTGATGTTGGATGTTCTTTCCCTCTCCTTTATTTATATTGAGAATTTCTTTTGATATCTTATTTCATCTATGATAGATTGAGTTGATATCTTGAGCCCACAATAGATTCGTATTATCACTATTATATTATTTTCTTTCGCTATTGAATTGACTAAATGAAGGCAATGAGACTAGGTGGTCCGCTTGGGGTCTAGAAATAGTCTCCGAGTGCTAGTTCGTACATCTAGGGTACCCTCTCGGTGCATGAAAAAATGGTATCAGAGCCAGAGTTCGAGTGTCCTAGAGAGTCTATGAAGCCGTGTCTAGTAGAGTCTTGTTTATGGGTGTGTTGTGCACCACGCTTCATAAGCAGGAGGCTATAGGACACCAGGAAGTGTTACCCTCCTTCTACGATTTGAGTTCGTGCTATAGAGTTTATCTTGTGAAATCTTGTGTTAACTCGTGCGCTTTGCGCTTACAGAAAATGCCGCCAAAGAGAACCGCCGCTCAGAGAGATGCCTCATCCCCAGCTGTTGAGAATGCTCAATCCGAGGCCCCATTTGAAATTGAGGCTAGGAGATGGGATGCCCCACTAGGACTGCTGAGGGCCTACAGGTGCCCCCTACTCAGCCCTAGCTAGCTCCCACTACCGGGGTAGAGTTTAGGGGAGCTATCACCATGCTGGCTCAGTTGGTGGCCTCCCAAGGGAACAACCAAGGTCCTCAGGCTCCTAATTCTAGATCACAGGAGCCCTCAGCTGCAAACCCACTCAGAGACTTCTTGAGGATGAACCCACCTGTGTATACGGGGTCGAAGGTGGAGGAGGACCCACAGAATTTCATTGATGAGATGTACAAGGTTTTGAGCGCTATTCATGCAGATGATATAAAGGGAGTTGAGCTTGTATCCTACCAACTGATAGACGTGGCTAATGTGTGGTACACTCAGTGGGAGGGGAGTAGAGGTGAGGACGCGGAGCCTGCATCATTAGAGGAGTTTGAAACTGCCTTCCTTGATCACTTCTTTGCTCAAGAGTTGAGGGAGGCGAAGGCGGATGAGTTTGTGAATATGAAACAGGGAGGGATGACTGTGAAGGAGTATGGCCTTAAGTTCATCAAATTGTCAAGGTATGATCTAGAGATGCTGAAAGGCATGAGGACAAGGATGAGGAGGTTTGTGTTTGGCCTGGCCAGACATGTGCAGAAAGAGTGTAAGGCTGCTTTACTGATTCCTGGTATGGACATCTCCAGACTTATAGTGTATGCCTAGCAGACACAAGAGGATAAGAAGAGAGATAGAGAAGAGCATTTGAGTAGAAAGGCGAAGTCAGCGGGACATGAGCCTAGCCCGCAGAGACAGAATAGGGGTGAGAAGTCTTATTTTCAGTAGAGAGCATCATATCCTACACCGTCTACAGCAAGTGCGCCCATGCAACCAAATAGGTATGAGCAGAAATCTCAGGAATTGCAGAATTTCAAGGCACAGGGTGCCCAATCGCAGGCCAGTGTGAGTCAAGGCCTGAGAGGAAAGCCACCTTGTGGCAATTGTGGGAAACTCCATTTGGGTTGGTGTCGTCTTGGAATAGATGCTTGTTTTCTGTGCGGGCAGGCAGGTCACTTCCAGCAGGAGTGCCCGAAGAGGAAACGAGGTGAAGAAAGCAATAGAGCACTGTCTCCGCAACGCCCACAACTGGCAGTCAGTAGAGGGGTAATACTACGGGTATAGGAGGCGGGACGAATCGCCTTTATGCAATGGGTAGTTGACAGGATCAGGAGGCGGCTCCAGATGTTGTTACGGGTATGCTTCGAGTCTTTACTTTGATTGTTATGCATTACTTGATCCAGGTGCAACCTTGTCTTTTGTGACCCCTTATGTGGCTAGGAAGTTTCATATTCTTCCAGAATATTTGCTTGAACCCATTGCTGTTTCTACTCCTATTGGAGAGTCTATCTTAGTTGAGAGAGTTTACAGGGATTTTGTGATGTCTATTTATCATATAGACACTTTAGCTGATTTGGTAGAGTTGGAGATGGTTAATATTGATGTAATAATGAGCATGAATTGGCTTCATGCCTGTTATGCTTTTGTTGACTGTAGAACCCAGATTGTTAAGTTCTAATTCCCTAATGAGTCTGTCTTAGAGTGGAAAGGGAGTTCAGTTTCCCCTAAGGGTAAATTCATCTCTTATCTTAAAGCTAGGAAGTTGATATCCAAAGGTTGTATTTACCACCTTGTGCGAGTAAAGTCTGATGATGTTGAGTCTCCTACTCTTGAGTCTGTCCCGATTGTGAATGTTTCCTGAGTTATTTCCTGATGATCTTCCTAGAATTCCTCCTGATAGGGAGATCGACTTTAGGTTTGATGTCCTCCCTAAGACCAAACCCATCTCAATTCCACCCTATAGAAGGACCCCTGCAGAGTTGAAAGAATTGAAGGAACAATTGAAAGACTTGTTAGAGAAAGGTTTCATAAGGCTTAGTGTCTCACCTTGGGGTGCTGCTACCCTATTCATGCATAAAAAAGATGGGTCTTTCAGGATGTGTATAGACTACCGGCAATTGAACAAGGTTACCATAAAGAATAAGTATCCTCTTCCCAGAATAGATGACCTCTTTGACCAACTTCAGGGTGCCACTTGTTTCTCCAAGATAGTCCTTAGGTCGGGTTACCAGCAGTTGAAGGTCAGGGAAAATGATATTCCTAAGACAACCTTTAGGACACAGTATGGCCACTTTAAATTCTTGGTCATGTCCTTTGGGTTGACAAATGCGCCTGCAACTTTCATGGACTTAATGAACAGGGTATTTAGGCCGTATCTTGACATGTTCGTGATCGTGTTTATTGATGACATTCTGGTGTATTCGAGAAATGAAGAAGAGCATGCTAATCGCCTTAGAGTGGCTTTGCAAACACTCAAAGATCATGAGTTGTATGTGAAGTTCTCCAAATGTGAGTTTTGGCTCAAGTCAATGGCCTTCTTAGGCCATGTTGTTTTGAGAGATGGTATTAGGGTAGATACTAAGAAGATTGAGGTGGTTAAGAACTGGCCAAGACCAACTTCTCCAACAGAAATAAGAAGAATCCTGGGTCTAGCAGGCTACTATCGCAGATTTTTTGAGGGCTTCTATTCTCTGTCAGCCCCTTTGACAAAGCTGACTCAGAAGAAGGCCAAGTTTCAGTGGTCTGAGGCATGTGATAAGAGTTTTCAAGAGTTGAAGACTAGAATGACTACAACACCAGTGTTGACCTTACCAGACAGGACGACTGACTTCGTGATATACTGTGATGCACCCAGAGTTGGATTGGGTTGTGTGCTTAGGCAGAGGGGGAAGGTGATAGCTTATGCTTTCAGACAGCTTAAAATCCATGAGAAGAATTATCTGACTTATGACCTAGAGTTGGCAGCAGTGGTATTTACACTTAAGATCTGACGTCACTATTTGTATGGAGTGCATGTGGACATGTTCACCTATCACAAGAGTTTGCAGTATGTGTTCGATCATAAAAAGCTCAACTTGCGGCAGAGGAGGCGGCTAGAGTTGCTCAAGGATTATGATATGAACATTCTCTACCACCTAGGTAAGGCTAACATTGTTGTTGATGCTCTTAGCAGGTTGTCCATGGGTAGCACTGCCCATGTGGAGGAGGGGAAGAGAGAATTAGCCAAGGAAGTGCAAAGATTAGCTCGATTGGGAGTTCAACTTGAGGAGAACAACGAAGGCAGGGTTAATGTTTAGAATGGTTCTGCTTCATCTTTAGTGTCAGAGGTGAAAGAAAAGCAAGACCAAGACCCCGTCTTACTCCAATTGAAAGAAGCGGTTCTCAAGTAGAAGGTGATGGTTTTCTCCAAAGGGGGAGATGGGGTATTTAGATATCAATGGAGATTGTGTGTGCCCGATGTTGATGGTGTTAGAGACAAGACCATGGCCAAATCTCATAGCATGATATATTCCATCCATCTTGGCTCCACAGACTTGAGGAAAGTCTATTGGTGGAATGGGATGAAGAAAGACATTGCTGAATTTGTATCTAAGTGTCCCAATTGCCAATAGGTTAAGGTTGAACACCAGAAACCGTGTGGATTAGCTCAAAACTTTGAAATTTCGGAGTTGAAGTGGGAGGTGATCAACATGGAATTCATTACCAACTTACCAAGATCCAGGAAGCAACATGATTCGATATGCATGATTGTTGATAGGATGACTAAATCAGCCTACTTCTTGGCGATTAAGACAACTTATATGGCTGAGGAGTATGCCTGATAGTACATTCGTGAGACTGTGAGGTTGTGTGGGGTTCCCTTGTTAATCATCTCAGACATAAAAGCTCAATTCACCTCTCAATTTTGGAGATCTTTCTAGAAGGGATTGGTACGAAGGTGAATTTGAGCATGCTTTTCACCCTCAGATAGACGGGCAGGCGGAGCACACTATTCAGACTTTGGAGGATATGTTGAGAGCATGCGTTATTAACTTCAAAGGAAATTGCGATGATCATCTACCATTGATTGAGTTCGCGTACAATAATAGCTATCATGCCAACATCCAGATGGCGCTAATCGGGTCAAATTGCGAAATTGCACCTGAAGTGCAAAAATTGTGGATTCTCCGCGTCACCTCCACGATGCACCAGGGGCATGGAGTTATACTTGGTATTTTTTTAGTTGTTGATTTTTTTGACGGGAATGAAGTTTCCGAAAAATTTCACAAAATACACAGGTACGCACCCCTCCGCGACCCCACTAGTGTACCAAAATCATACTTTTTTTCTTTTATTTTGGGAAGGGCAATTTTGCCCTTCCCAATATATGTTAATACCTCCAAAATGTATTTTAAAGTGTATTTCATACAAAAAAGATTTCAAACCCATATTTTTCTAAGTCTTTTACGTAAGTTCTATGAGAAGAGAAGAGCAAGAGAGGTGAGGGTTTTCTTTGAAGCACCAATTCCTTGAAGAAACTTGAAGATTCTTCATCACAGGTATGTAAAGGCTATCCAAAAGCATGGAATTGTTCTTCCATGTGCCCCAATGTAAAGTTAGGATGTAAATTGATACTTTAGAGTCTTGAGTAGAGATTTCTTGAAAATTTCTTGAATATTCTCTTTAATTCTTGAATCTTATCTTTAAATTAAATTTCATGTTTAAAGTTTATTTTACACTCATTATTATGTTATTATGATTTGATCTTATTAAATTCTCTTTATGAACACTCGAGTAATGAACTTAGGGGAATGTCTAGAGCTTTGATTGTCTGAATGTGATGTTTGGCTGGGTTTGAGTGCTGAGGTGAGTGTATTGATGAATGTAATAGCTGGAAATAACATTGATAGAGTTGAATAAATATTTATTCTTCACTTGAAAAGATAGTCTTGCCATTTGATTTGATAGATGATGAGATGAGGTGAGTGTTCTTGCCCGTGGGGTTAAGTGATGAGGTTTTTGATGAATTGACAGACTTATGAGCATATTGAGTCGTGGGAGGAGTATTGAGCACCAAACAATGAGTAAGAGTGAGTCTCACTCGCACGCATTAACTACGTGGCCAGCGTAGCAGAGGATTGGACTGTGAGAATGGATGTTTCTTTAGTCCCAAAAGAGGATATACTATTACCATAAACCCCGGATGTACGCCCTTTCACCCCGACAGGCTACTGGGCGGATGCTGCAATGATATTGCTTTGTTGTACCATCATCGGCTCAGAGGTGATGGGTGTAGGTCCAAGAAACTCCCAAATAGTTTTCATGATGATAGAACTCCAATGTGATGTGATTGTTTGATGTCTTGATGGATAGTGAGGTGATAGAGTCTTGCCCTTTATTCTGAGGTGAGGATGAGTGCGTGATAAGTGCTTGTTTTATCTTGTTCCATCTACTTTAGCCCATTTCACATATAGTACATTCCACGTATTAACGCCCATTTGGCATTGTATCATTTTGTGATGCAGATTCGTTAGACAGAGGACTTTAGCAGCCAAATTATTGAGGTTCAGAGCTTTTCGGATTCTTGATAGTGGTGAGTCCTCCCTGCATTCGGAGGATGTTTACTTTCTTTAGCTTGATAGTCTTTTACTTGATTTATGTAGCCATGACCTGTCATGATACCGTCTCAGACAGTAGTATAGAGCCTTTATAGACGTGGATGTTGATGATTGATGTTGGCAGTTCTTTCCCTCTCCTTTCTTTATATTGAGACTTTCTTTTGATATCTTATTTCATCTATGATAGATTGAGTTGATAGCTTGAGCTCACAGATAGATTAGTATTATCATTATTATACTATTTTCTTCCGCTAGTGAATTGACTGAAAGAAGACAACGAAACTAGGTGGTCCGCTTGGGGACTAGGAATAGTCTCCGAGTGCCAGTCACGTCTAGGGTACCCTCTCGAGGTGTGACAACCTTATGACCCGGTCATTTCGTATGTGGTGGCCACCTTCCTTATACTCGGTCATTTCGGAAGGATTTTCTTATAAAATTTATCATATTATATCATATCATAAATGAATAACCATCCTTTACGACCCAGTCATTTCATAAATGGCTACCATTCCTATATTGGCACATAGTTTGAGGAAAGGGAGATGACCCCCAATCTGTCTGTGCTAAGTCAAACATCACGCAAAAATACTTATATACATAGATGATTTCAAGAGTAAATTATTCAATTCATGTTAATGCACATTTAAGCTCAAAAGCCAAAACATAACTTGTATTCATAATATTCATGCTTAGGAATAGCCCATTCTTATAATAATATGGTGCAAGCGCCCATGACGCTCAAAGAGCCTTAAACATAGATATGTATCTGATCACATCTTGTTATAACTCATATCTTATCAAAATCATATCATAGAACATAATTGGGCCCACTTCATGATTTCCATAACAATCCAATGTCATGAATGCAAATGTCATGAATGATGTGAGGAAGGCCCGAGTAATTAAGATTCAATCTAAAATCATAAATATAATATGAGATTCAAGTGAAAATATAATTAAATCCACATTTAAAATCATGATATAATCTCTCATGCATAAACAAGCCTTAAAAAGGGACATGCATATTCATAATTTCATAAATCCAACGTAAATCATCATTTTATAATTTAAATCAACTTCAAATCAGTAAATAAACATAACCCATACTTTATTTGAATTTAAGGAATCACAATCTTCAAAGCCCAATTTAAAGAGAGAAAAATTCATGAAAAGTGCTAGAAAAATTTTGGGTCTCTTTGGTTGAAAGGAACCAAAGATCAAACCCACATACCTAAACCCAAATGAAGAATTCCCAAAGGAAATTTAAAGAAGAATGGTGTTTATCTTGAACCCCAAGCTTGAATCCCACAAGTGTTCTTGAGAGGATTTTTTGAGAGAGTTTAACGTGAGAGAAAATGAATTTGAATATTTGAATAGGGTTTAGGTCTTTAGAAAGTCATTAGATAGCATAGGAAATCCCAAAAGACCAATAGAAATAACCGAATTTATGAAAATGCCATTAATGCAACGGAACCACTCTAGGGACAGGTTCATGGGCTGTATGACACTACACGATCCATGTACAGTGCTTTTGAACCATCACTTAGACAAAGTTTTAGAAATTGGAGCCATGACCCAACACTTAGGAAATTTTTGGAAATTGGAGCCATAACCCAAACTTTCACCACACGGATAACTTCATGGGCCATATGAAGTCACACGGTCTGTGTGGTGTGTCCGTATACAAAACCTAGAAAATTTTTCACAGAAAAGTTATGAGAAGGTGATTACATGCTTAGAATATTTTTACTCCAGAAGCTCCACGAAGGGCCTCACAGCCCGTGAGACATTACACAGTCTGTGGAAGGGGCCATGTGACCTCACTTATATTAAATTTTCGATGGCGTAGGCCATACGGCCAGCTACATGGATCTTGAGCCTTCCCACGGTCCATGTGAAGGACCCTGGCACCAACCTTGGAACTTTTCCCCAACTTTGGAGCCTATACAGTCAACCCCACGGTCAGTGGCAAACCACGGTCAGTATCACTGGCCGTACCCCAATACTTAAGCTAAAATGGCCATTTCTAGTTCAAGGCAACCCACACGGCCGCTGAGATGCCACATGGCCCGTATGGGTGCCCGTGTGGAAACACTACAAAGGAGGGTCTTATGGAAACAACCATAAATTCTTTGTGTGAACACCAAATGAGGTGAAACTAGGTGCGTTTGGAAAGCTAATCTAAAGAGCTTTAAGTTGGTAGGTCATGGGCCACCCAGTTCATTTTGTGCTAAGAGATATTCCCATTTAAAGTTGACCCTTCAATAGGTACTTGTGACAAACTTAGCCAACGAAATTTCTTTTGAACTTGGCTTGTTGTAGGGGACCCATGATGACCCTAAAACACATATATGAGCTTGAGTTGAAATATTGCAAGAGAACTTAGCTTGAGCTCGAAGTTTTCATTCTAATTTCACAAATTTCGGAGTATTACACCAGGTCATTACATCTACGAGCTAATAGTCGTCCAAGTTGTTTTTGGTTGATGCGAGTCCATTGGAGCCCTACATTCTCTTTTAGTCTAGAACCGCCTAATTAGAATTCTGATGCCTCTTGGACATAAGAAGGGATGGTATGCACTTTTAGGAAACGCTAGTATTTTTCATACATGGATTATTTGTCCTAATACTTCCTACCAAATGGCCCCTAAATACAATCAAACTAACCTCATTTTTTCATACATGGATTATTTGTCCTAATGAATTTTAATTAACATTTTATTTAATTATTTTTAGAAAAATGGGCCTAAAATGCCCCTCAACTATGTAAATTGGTACGAAAATACCCTTCATCTACCTATCAGACCAAAAATACCCCTGATGTAAACCTTTGGAGTCTTTTTTGCCCTTATTTATAACGGCTGAAAATTAAACCCAAAATTGAAATATTCATTAATGAAATATGGATGGTGCTGGAATTTCTAATCTGAAAAATATGTCTGCTAATAATGAATGTTCAAATTTCGAGAAACAGGAAAAAATATCCAAGTTGGAGTTGAAGAATAGTACTGTAAGTGCATATTTAAAGAATGGAGAGAACTTGAATGATAAAGTTTTGAAGGTTCAATTGAAAATGTATCAATTGATTAGCTTCCTTGTAGTTTCTTGGGTTTATAGCTGCCAAGATGATGTAGTATGGTTTGTGTCACATTAGTTCTATTAGTTGGATAGGTTAGTGAGTTGAAGGCATAAATCAAATTTTCAAATGTATTTTATATTTTATACTTGTAAAAGATATCTTTAGTATTAATATATGCCTTCATATAAGATGCCGAAGATGACAATTGGCATTTAAGTCATTTATAATCATCCACCAGAGTACAAACTACAATACACCTATGACATTTTGGCAACATCTGAGAAATGTAGTACTCTAATTTAACATTTGAGAGTTCTTTGGTATTTTATATCAAAATAAAAACATTGTAGATATTTTCCACCTACGATTTTATTTATTTCCTCCGTCCTAATTTATGTGACTACATAGAGCGGACAGATACCAAAAACATACACTAGATATTTATAGCGTTCGAGGTCAGTTAATTTTTTTTAGAGAATTACATATGTAATTGGTCCCAACTCCCATGTGAAAAGGTTTATTTGAAGAAACCAACCAATTATTAACCATGAATATGTATCAACAATTGTTAAAGGTATATATTGTGAATTCGAAAGCTTTAGATTTTTGAAATTTAACAACTAAAAGAAATATTGTAAAGTAATTTCAATCAAAGAAAAACGTTGATGACTTTGAATATTCCAATTGTGTCACATAAATTGAAAACGAGAAGAAGAATACTTTTCATGATGATAAAGGGGTATTATGTAGAAGTAAAGCAAATGACAAAGGTAAGTAGGCTAGAATTAATCCTCTAAATGATTGAACTAATTAATGAATCTTAAAATCGTCTGCAAGCAAAATAATCTTTTTCTTGATCACTTTATGCCAAAAAAACACAAGAAAAAAAAAGCCATGGAATAGTTAATAACCAATAATTTTCTACAAATCTTAACCTTTCCCTCCACATCTTAGCTTTTCCTCCAAAATTACCAATTTCACAAATATCTCTCTAATTAAGTCTTGATTTTTATTTGGCTATTTGTAAATTCAAGCAATACAATTTTATCAAAATGGATTATAGTGATGACAATAGTGAAATAAATCGAATATTGAATGATGTTTTGGGGTTAGCTGAAAGTGATAGTTTGATATGCATAAATAAGGAGCATGATGAAGCTTCATATGGTGGCTATGGCACTGACGATGGCCCTGATGCATTTTTGGAAAGTTCGAATGAAAATCTTCCAATCTTGCTTCATAAAGAGTTGAATAAGTCTAATCAAGTGGAGCAAGAATCATATCAAAGTGTTTTGGATGGAGAAAAATCTGACTTTGAGCATATATGGTCCGAAGAAGATGAAAAATATCTAAAAAATGATGATAATTTTTTGGAGCAACAATATACTGATCCTGTTAAAGGTATGAACTTCAGTAGTGTTGAAGCTCTCTTCTCATTTTACAAGGAACATACTCATTTGATTGGTTTTGGTTTTGTTAAGAAGAGCACAAATAAATCAGGTTGTAAATATGCTAGGTATGTGTGTTTTGCTTGTGTTTTGCTTGTGACAAGAGTAGAAAATCAACACTTAGGACAACAAGTAAAAGGGTCGATTGTAGAGCAACAGTTAATTTCCTAGTGGAATTTGATGGTTCATGTCGGGTTACAAAACTTGTGACAAAGCACAATCACAAATTGGAACCTCATTTGTCTCATTTTTTTAGCTGCCACATGACTATAAGCCGGACATTGAAGAGAAGCCTTAAAAGTCATGATAGTGTAGGAATAAGACCTTCGAATAGCATAAGACTGCTGGAAGTCGAAGCTAGTGGTCCTGATAGAATGGGGTACACGCCCAAAGACTATCGAAATTACATTCTCCAACAACAAAAGGATGAGGACATTTTCCACAGATGCCACAACAATACTGAAGTTCTTCTCGATATGTAGTTGAAGGATGATGAATTTTTTTACGTTATCGACACGGATAATAGTGGAAGGCTTAGCAATATTATATGGGTTCACACATATTACAAGTATATGTATTACGAGTTTGGTGATGTTGTTTGTTTTGATACAACTTACCTTGTAAATCAATGGCGCATGCCGTTTGCTTCGTTTATTAGTGTGAATCAGCACAAAAAATTGATTCTTTTGGGTTGCGCTTTGATCACAAGTGAGTATATTGAGACATATAAGTTTGTGTTCTCGACTTGGCTCGTGGCAATTAACAATGCACCTCCAACAGTTATCCCCACTGATCAATGTGAAGAGCATCAAGACAACAATTAGAGAGGTGTTGCTAGACACAATACACAGGTATTGCATTTAGCACATCATGGAAAAGCTTCCTACAAGGCTAAAAGGTGTGCCGAATTGTAGATCTGCCAAGTTGAAATTCAAACCAATTATTTTCAGCAGCATCACCATAAATGAATCCGAGGAAACATGGGGTGCATTCATCCAAAAGTATGAGCTTGAACGAAGAATGTGGTTCCATAATCTGCATTCTGAAAGGCAAAATTGGGTTCCCGTATTTCTCAAGCACTACTTTTGGGCTGGCATGATGTTTACCTAAAGATGTGAGTCTGTAACACTTGGTAAAACTACCAAAATACCCCTAGAGGAGGGATGTGGGCATAACGCATCTTCCTACGTCTCGATTGCAAATTCGAGGCTGGTTATGTGATAAGCATGAAATATTGAGTGGAAACCGATCTCGGTTGATTTTTAGAGCAACCGAATCAAAAAAAAATAATTTTTTGATATGAAAATGATTTTCCAGAATAAGTGCGTGACAAGTGTGTGATGCGCACCTGCTGTAGACCTTACTTAGATTTTATACAAAAATTTTCTATTTGATTAGAAAACTCGTTCCGAGAATTTTCGACAAAAAATACCAAAAATGTACAAGGTCCGCGTCGCGGACCCCTTGTCACCGGGCGAACTTTTATTTCCAATTTCGTGAGGGACATTCTAGACCTTTCCCAACTCTTTCTAAACTTAAAACATGATCAAAATAGGTAGTTTTGAGCGTAAAAAGGGTTTTAATCCCCATTCTAAGTCCTTTTCTAAGTTCTTACAAAGAGTAGGGCTAAAGAGAAGAGAAGAGGAGCAAGGAATTGAGGATTTTGAGGAGAGTTCTTGAGTTTGATTGTTAAAAGCTTCACACCAGGTATTAAGGTAAACTAAAGTATGTGATTGTTCTCTATGTGCCCTTATTGATGGTAATATAGGATTCAAGAGTCTAAGGAGTCTACATACATGATTCTTGATTATTTTCTTGAAAATTATGTCTATTACATGTACTTTCATAAGCTGATGATCATCATAAACTTGATTTCCTAAATTATATACTTTTAATGAGTTATTATATAACCCTATATGTTATTTTGTGAAAACATGCATAAATAAACCTAGGGAGGGAGTCTAGAGCCTTGACTTGAGCATGTTGATTGTACTCTTGATGTGAGTAAGAGGTTGAGTTAATTGAGCTTGACGATACCATGAGTATTCATAATTGAGTTCTAAAGTTTGTCTAAATGACTTCTTCTTAATAATGATCTGAGTCCTTGAATTCTTAAATAAGTACTTAGTTAATGAGTTAATTGATATTTTAGGCTGAAAGGCCCCATTGAGTTGAGTTAATGAGATGATGAGAGTCTCCATGAGACTAATTGAGCTGATGAGTGCCTCCACGAGGCAAATTTGATACGATTGATTGAGATGAGGAGGAGGAGTCTTATGACTATTGAGCTTTGGAAGGAGTATTGAGCATTAAATGAGTAAGAGTAAGTCCAAATCACACTTATTACTATGTTGGCCAAAGGATAGGCGAGGATTAGAACTATTACATTGAGGTTCCCTCTTGAGTTAAAGTTCCTGAAAACAATAGAGGACTTGTTGAGGGTGGATCCCTAGTGGATTTGATTCGTTCTTTACCTGACATGTATGAAACGATTGTGGCAACATCAACGGGATTACTGTATAGTTACTGGCTTATAAGTGGTTGTTGTTGGATAAGAGAAACTCCCAAATAGTCCCCACATTGAGTACTCTGAGTTGAGTTGAGTTCCATTTAGTTGAGTTGATTGATGAGGTTTAATTGGTTGATAGGTTACTTGTTTACTCTTTATTTTTGCTTTAGATAGACATTTGACATTCTGATTGAGTATATTCTGAGTTGATGTTTTTTCTATTTTATTCTACCTGTTCCTGTTTCATTCAGTCATTTTCATACTCGTACATTCCACGTACTAACGCCCCCTTTGGATTGCATCATTTTATGATGCAGAGGCTGGTACTAGAGATTGTCAATAGGCGCATCGTTGAGGATCTGAGTATTTAGTTAAGTTGGTGACCCTGTCTTACTTCGGAGGATCATTATTTTATTTTCATCTATCTTATTAGAGTTAGACTTGAGTTAGCTTTACTTTTGAGTTGAGGTAGACATGGGTCTGTCATTGGAACCATTTGATAGTGATAGAGGCTTCATAGACTAGAGTTGAGTATTAATGTTGAGACTTATTGAGCTAGTTTCTTTCCTACTAGCCTATTTATTTAATATGATATTTGAGACTAGATTGCCCATTGTTATCTTTAGTCTTCCGTTGATTGATAGAGTTTATTGGATGAGTGAATTTGTTGAGGCCAAGTGGTTCGCTTGGGGACTAACGATAGTCTCTGAGTGTCGGGTACATACGTCTAGGGTACCCTCCTGGGGCGTGAAAACTTAGCATCAAAGCACAACGTTCAAATGTCCTAGGGAGTCTATGAAGCCATGTTTAGTAGAGTCTTGTTTATAGGTGTGTTGTGCACCACACTTCATAAGCAGGACGCTATAGGACATTAAGAATGGTTACACTTCTTTCATGATCTGATTCGTATGATAGAGTTGAAACTCTATGAAAACTCTCTTCTAATTCATGCTCTGCTCATCATAGAGTTGTGATCATGCCTCCCAGAAGAGTCGTCAGAGGTAGAGGACGTCCTGCCAGGTAGAATGTTAACCCACCCGAGCCTCAAGGATATGAGGAGCCCGTAGATCCAGCTGTCCCTATTGAGAAGCCCTCACAAGCTGAGATCTCAAACACTGAGCTTCGCTAGGCTATCCAAACTTTAGCCCAAGTTATCATAGCACCTGCTGCGACGCAAGAAGTGGGTAGACAGGCTGCACAGGACACATCTAGAGTTCAAAAATTCTTAAGGATGAATCCATCTGAGTTCACAGGGTCTGCATCTAATGAGGATCTTGAGAACTATGTGGAGGAGCCTTAGAAGGTGTTCTAAGTGATGCATGTGGTTGATGCTTATAGGGTTGAACTGGCTACCTACCAGCTCAAGGGCGTGGCCAGGCTATGGTTCGACCAATGGAAGAAGGGTCGAGGAGAGAAAGCCCCATTACTAACTTGGGCGATGTTCGAGGAAGCTTTCTTGGGGCGATTCTTTCCAAGAGAATGAAGGGAGGCCAAGGTAAGGAAGTTCTTGAATCTGAAACAGGGCTCTATGATTGTGCTAGAGTATGAGCTTAAGTTCACTCATTTATCTTGCTATGCTCTGGATATGGTTGTTCATACGAGGGGGAGAATGTGGATGTATTTTAATGGGCTGAACAAAGGGCCAATGAAAGATATGAGGGGATCTATGCTTGTGAGTGACATGGACATCAGGAGATTAAAGACTTATATGCAACAAGCTGATGAGGAGAGACAGCATGGCAGAGAAGAGTTCAAGAATAAGAGAGCTAAGACATCCAGCAATGAGGTTAGAAAGAGGGGGAATGGTAACAGATTCCAGTTAGGGCTAGCACCATCATCTGCTAGTGCACCTATGCCAAGAAACAGGAATGATTATAGGTCTTAAAATTTTGGAGCCTAGGGATCTTAGTCACAGGCTAGTGTGGCTCAAGGTTCACAAGGTAAGCCACCATGTGATAAGTATGGCAGATTACACTTGGGTAAATGCCGTGAGGGGAGTAATGCATGCTTCAAGTGTGGCTTAGTGGGTCACTATCAGAAAAAGTGTCCAAAGTGGGCTAATCGGGCTCAATTTATGCACCAGTCCCGCTTGCCAGAGGAAATCAAAAAGGTCATACGTCAGACTCAAGTGGAGCTACAAACCGCTTGTATGCCATGGGTAGTCACCAAGATCAGGAGAACTCCCCAGATGTTGTGATGGGTATGACTGGAGTCTTTACTTTTGATTGTTATGTTTTAATGGATCCTGGTGCCACATTGACATTTGTAACTCCTTATGTGACCAGTATATTTGATAGAACCCCTGAGTGTCTTCTTGAACCCTTTGATATTTCTACTTTAGTGGATGAGTCTACTCTAGCTATGAGAATCTATAGAGATTGTGTAGTGTCCATCCACCATATGGATACTTTTGTTGATTTGGTTGAGTTAGAGATGATTGATTTTTATGCGATCCTAGGCATGGATTGGCTCCACGCTTGTTATGCCTGCATTGATTGTAGAGCCTGAATCGTTAAGTTTTCTATTCCCAAATGAACCGGTTCTATAGTGGAAGGGTGATTCTGTTTCACCTAAGAGAAAGTTTATCTCCTACCTTAGGGCCAAAAAGATAATTTCCAAAGTTTGTATCTATCACCTTCTGTGAGTTAAGTCTGATGATGTTGAGTCTCCTACTCCTGAGTTAGTCTCGATTGTGAATGAGTTTCCAAAAATGTTTCTTGTGGATCTACCTGGAGTCCCTCTTAATAGGGAGATTGACGTTCTTCCCGATACCCAGTCTATCTCAATTCCACCTTATAGGATGGCCCCTGCTGAGTTAAAAGAGTTGAAAGAGCAGTTGAAAGATTTGTTAGAGGAGGCTTTATCAGGCCGAGTGGTTCTCCTTGGGGTGCTCCTGTCCTATTCTTGTGAAAGAAAGATGTGTCTCTCGGGATGTGTTTCAATTATAGGCAACTGAACTAGGTCACGATAAAGAATAAATATCCTCTCCCCACAATAGATGATTATTTTGACCAACTTCAGGGTGCCTCTTGTTTCTCAAAGATAGACCTCAGATCTGGCTACCATCAGTTGAAAGTGAGGAAATGTAATATTCCAAAAACAACCTTTAGGACCAGATATGACCATTTTGAGTTCTTAGTCATGTCCTGTGGGTTGACAAATCCACTTGCAACCTTCATGGACTTGATGAATAGGGTGCTTAGGCAATATCTTGACAAGTTTGTGATCGTGTTCATCGATGACATATTAGTGTATTCGAAAGATAAGGAGGAGCATGCCGATCACCTCAAAGTTGTTCTCTAAACTCTTAAGGACCATGAGTTGTATGCAAAGTTCTCCAAATATGAGTTTTGGATCAAGTCAGTGGCTTTCCTAGGCCATATTATTTCCAGTGATGGTATTCAAGTAGATAGCCAAAAGATATAACCGGTTAAGTGTCACAGCCCCACCGAGGGACGTGACTAGTGCCCGATAGGGACACCTACCCATGCATATACATGAACATCCCATTT
>JAPFFP010000089.1:4497776-4530883 GCA_026153255.1 Solanum medicagineum
TTGGTATCTTATTGAACAAAAATGGTGATATTGTTCCTCCATTGATCAAGGTTACCTTGTGTATCTGCTCTGTTATAAAGCTGGCCCAATCTATCTCAAAGCTGGCCAATCTATCTCATAGCTAGCCGAGATGTTGGCAATCTAGAAGTGCATGCTCCGGTGTCAAGGTGTTATCGGCGAGCGTCGGCCGAATCCAAGATCTGACAACTGCCCACCAAATATTGAGGGGAAAACTGAGAGAAGCCTTCACTATTGGCTCCCATGAGTGGCTACCCATGTAGGCTCCAGAAACTGCTCACTAATTAAATTATCCACCCATCTCATCGGCTCTGGTCACTCATCATACCCAAGTCCTGGTCTGCCCCACTATATGGTCAAACTTGGTTGTGGATCTAGGGGTTGGGAACTCAAGCCCAAACAGCATACACTGGATGGTGGCCTCCGAGATATCCACCTACTGACCCCTTACTCTAGTCTGTGTTAGTCTGGGCTGAGTGTTGCTCCCCAACACACACAAGTTTACGTGGTCTAAACAAGTAATATAGTGGCCCTGATTAAGGGGAATGGATGTCGAACCCAAGCAATTTAAATGAAATCGGTAATCAATCAAAGATGTTACGTTTGAAGTGGTTTTAGTAAAATGGTTAAGAGGTTTGTGAAAATAAATTAAATGACTAATTAAACGTCTACACTAAACTGGTTTTATTGTTAACTATCAATTTATGAGCAATTCTGGGATTGTTACCTTAACGACGCCTTTTTAGTCTTAAAGTTTGCACATCTGCCTTGGTTCCGACTATTGATTCACGGGGTTAAAATTACCTAAACAGAGTTTCATGCCTCTGCCAGCCTACCGTTATTGACTACTTAACTGCATTGTTGAGCGGGGATGGACAGACCAATAAAAGTGCCTTAACGTTATCTTCCCGTATTATGAACCAAGCAAGGTGTAAGGATAGTTGTCACATGTCTCCCTTTACATGAATCAATCTAGTCTTCTAGTCGAACAAGCTCCCTATACTATTGTGTTCTATCTATTCTAACATCTCCTAAATCCAGAATAGACAATAAGCTTACTCCCTAGTTGATCAGGCTCTGAAGTATTGATTTAAGTAATATAGGAGTAGTCAAAGCCATTCACAAATGTCAAAAATCAAGGACAAAAACATTGTTTATGGCTGAAACCCCAGAATATGGAGAATTACCCACTCATAGTAGGTTCATACACAATGAATGGACCAAAAAACATTAACAACCAAGAAAAATAAGATGAAAACTAACCAAAATAACCCTAGAAAGTGTTTTTACATGTAATAACCCGGGTGTTGTACGACGTCATTGAACCTTGAGAAAATCATTCTAAACAAAATTTAGGCCAAGTGTCATCCCAAGGAGGGCTACACGAGTCATGTGCCTTAGCACTGGCCATGTGACCCTCAGTGGCACAACACTTGGCCTCGATTTTTGTGTTTTCGAGCTTGTTGGGGCCAAGTATAGGGCCACGACCAGTGCCACAGGTTGTTTGGCTTGCCACTAATCATGTGACTGGTCGTATGTCCTTGTACGTAGCATGGGAAAGCCCTTTTAGGCTAAGTACCATGCCACGCCCAAGTCACACGAATCGTGTGGCGTGGTACGGGCCGTGAGGCCCTTCGTGAAACTTCCATAGCGAAAATTTCTCTTAGTATAAATCATTTTCTCTTAACTTTTCCATGAAAATTTCCTAAGTATGGATAGACGGGAGCACCGCACGAACCGTGTGGCTTCACACGGCCCGTGGAGCTGTTCGTGTGGTGAACCTTGTGCGAAAAATTGTAAGTGTTGGGTTATCGCTCCAATTTCCAGAAATTCCAAAAATTCGTCAAAGTATTGGTCCACGATAACTCCACACAAATCGTGGAGTGCCACACGAGTCTTATAGCCTCAAGTGTGGGGATTCCGGGAAATCATTCCCTCTGTTTCATAAAGGACGTTCTAGTAAATTTGCTTATATTTATTGGTTTTTTGGGGATTCCTATGCTATCCCATGGCCATCTAAAGCCCTAAACACCATTTCAAACATTCAAACTCACTCCTCATATTTCAAACACTCTCAAAGACTACTCTCAAAGGAACTCTTGTGAATTTTCAACTTAGGAGCAAAGGAACTCAACTCTTCTTCAAATTCTTTGGGGTTTTCTTCATCTTGGTGAAGGTATGTGGGTTTTGATTTTTTGTTACTTCTAATCAAGGAGATCCAAACTTTTCTCAAGAAATCTACATGAGTTTTTGCTTACTTTAATTTGGGGTTTTACATATTGTGATTTCTTAAATTCCAATAATGAATGGATTATGTTTATATATTGATTTTAAGATGATTTGAGCTTTGAAATATTGCATTTCATCATTTTCATGAATCTATTATTGTGCATGGTCCCTTTGAGGATTTGATCTAAGCATGGGTGATTTATACTATAGTTTAAGTGTGGATTTGGTTATGGTTTTACTTTAATTCCACATTATATTATTGATTTTAGATCGAATCTCAATTACCCATGTCATGCCCATATTTTTCATAGCTTATGTGTTTCATGAGCATGGATTTATGAAATTATGAAGTAGGTTAAGCCCAATTATGTTTTATGATATGATTTTGAAAAGATATTGGTTATGACAAGAATGTGATGACATACATGTCTGTGAATATGGCTCCTTGAGCATTTTGGGTGCTTGAACCATTTTGATATGAATGGGCTATTCCTATGCATGAGTATCATGACTATGAAAGTATGGTTTTGGCATGTGAACCTAAGTATGAACTATTATGAATGATATTTGGCTTTTAAGCCCAATTGTGCATTGAAATGTTTTGGCAAGACTTGTATCTCTTTGAAAGCATGTACAACTATGCCTATTATAAGTATTCTTATGGGATGACGACTTAGCGCTGATGGAAGGAGGGTTCCGCTCTCTTTCCTTGAACTATATGACTAGCATAGGTTTTCTTTCCGAAATTGGTGTTGTTCCCGTAAGGAAAGATGCCTTCAAAATGGGTGTTGTTCCCATAAGGATAAGACATGATATGATATGACTTGATATGCTATATGGAAATCCTATCTGAAATGGGTGTTATTCCCATAAGGAAGGTTACTTCATACGAAATTGGTGTTGTTCCCGTAAGGTGAAGTATGGTTTACCTTTGGCAAGTAACCACCTCTTTACCGATCAGAGGATTTCATTGGGATTCCAAGTAATAGCTTGGTTGGTATTACTTATGTTAGTTAAGGTCACATCCCCACTATATATGAGCATTGAATTTCATGCATCATTGGTCTCATAGCATATTGTATATTACTCTCTCGATATATGGTTTTTCTGTATTATGTGCCCTTGTCATCTAAAAATGAATGCAGGTTTGGTAAGTTACATGCATTGCATCCCGCATACTTAGTATATTCAAATGTACTAACACATATTTTGCCTACATGATTTCACCATGTAGGAACCATGGATCCCTTTCATCCACCGTATGACGTCTAGCTTGGGTTTCAAGTTATACTTTTTGTGGTGAGTCTTATCTTTCAAGGACAAGCCACCACCTCTTCTACCTATGTTGTTCTTTTCTACTTTATTTAATTTAAGGGTGACCCCGAAGTATGTATTGGCCCCCGACCTATCTTATCTAGAGGCATTGTTGGGCATCTTGTGTACTCTTTTCGTTCTATGCTAAGTGTTGTATGGTATTTTTGATCATGGTTACTTATAGACTATATTGTTGTAAGATGAACTTATGTTATGTTGTGGAAAGATCCTAAGTTCCGAATTGCCCCTATAGCATGAGCCATACTTACCCGCCCCTTAGTCATTATGTGTTATATGTTATGTGAGTTCATGTTAATCATCTTTCCCTGAGATGCCCCCATAGCGTGAGTCCTACTTTCCCGTCCCTTAGAAATATGTGATACTTTTGAATGCGGTTTCGAATTGACAATGTGGATTTTGGTACTTTGACGCTTGTTTGGGGATCCTCAGGTTCCCATTCGTCGTGTCACTTCTAGACCATAGGTACAGATCGTGACAAAGATGGTATCAGAGCCCTAGGTTTTTAAATGATCCTCGAAGTCCAACATGCTGCGTCAAGTAGAGTTCTATTCATGGGCATGAAGTGCACCATGCCCATGACTGGGAGGCTATGACGATGTTCTAAAAATTATCTCACTTCTTCATATCTTATGTCGTGCTACGAATAGTACATATAGTTTCTTGATTTTGATGGTATCGTTACTCTATTTCAGAAGATGCCTCGTGGTAGACCTACCAGACCAGCCCCGACTAATGAGGGTCAAGCACCTCAAGGGCCCATGGATGAGCCTATCTCCAATGGTGAATTTGGGATGACCTTTACCATGCTAGCCCGGGTGGTGACTACTCAAACTAGACAGGCCAATCTTCCTCGGGATCCCACTCTAGCTTCTAGACTGAAGGATTTCACCCGGATATATCCTTCAGAGTTCTTTGGGTTTATGGCAGATGAGGATGCTCAGGAGCTCATTGATGAGATCACCAAGGTGTTGATTGTTATGGGTGTCACTTCTGAGGAAAAAGCTGAGCTGGCTGCTTATCAGTTGAAGGATGTAGCCCAGATTTTGGTATACACAGTGCTTTATGGAGAGAGTTTGTGGTGATACTGTTAATTGGGAGGAATTCAGGCTTGCTTTTCTGGATCGTTTCTTCCCACTTGACCTTAGAGAGGCCAAGATGACTGAATCTATCAACCTCAAGCAAGGGAATATGAGTGTAAGGGATTATGCCTGCAAGTTCACTAAGCTCTCCAAGAATGCTTCGACACTTGTGGCTGATCCTCATGCTAGAATGCACAAATTCATTTCTGGTATCTCTGACTTACTTGTGCAGGAGTGTCACCCCGCATGCTCATCCGAGATATGGATATTTCTAGACTCATGGTGTATGTTGAATAGGTTGAAGGGGAGAAACTCAAGGAGAGGAGGGTACATGATCCAAAGAGGGCCCGCTTTGATGGTGGTCCTTCGGCTCTCAGGGTGGTAGTTTTGGTCACTTCCAATAGGGCCAAGGTTCTTGTGCCAAGGTTGCTAATGCTAGTGCACCTTCTCCTATGGCATCAGTTGGTGGTGGACAGGGATATCCTTTGTGTGGCAAGTGTGGGAAGCCCCACACAGGCACTTAACAGAGACATTTGGGTGCTTGCTTTAGGTGTGATGATAAGAATCACAAGGTTGCAGATTGTCCCAAGAAACCCCAGAGGGGTCATGGTCAGGTGGCTCAGGGTGGGCAAGGCCAGCAAAGAGCTCCTTAAGGTATTGCTCCTAGGAACAACAGGTTCTATGCTCTTCATGCACATTAGGAGGTTGAGAAGGCTCCAGATGTTGTGACTGGTACGTTAAAAGTCTTTGATTTTGATGCTTATGCTTTACTTGATCCGGGGGCAAACTTGTCTTTTGTGACTCGTCTGTTGGCTATTAAGTTTGGTTTGAGTCCAGTAATTTTGAGGGATCCTTACTCAGTTTACACTCCCATAGGGGAGTCTGTTGTAGCACATAGGGTCTATCATGGTTGTCCTGTTATTGTGTTGCATAAGTCTTTTTCGTAAGATCTTGTGAAACTTGAAATGTATTATTTTGATGTAATTCTTGGGATGGATTGGTTGCATGCATCATATGCCTCTATAGATTGTAGAACTCGGAAGGTCAAGTTCCAACCTCCCAGTGAGCTCGTTCTTGAATGGAAGGGTAGTGACTCCGCTATTAAAGGTCGGTTTATTTCCTATCTCAAGGCTCGGAAGATGATCTCCAACGGGTGTATATATCATATTGTGCTGGTTAAGGATGTAGAGTCTGAATTACCTACTCTTGAGTCATTTTCGATGGTGAACGAGTTTCCGGACGTGTTCCTCGAAGACTTGCCTGGTACTCCTCCCAAAATGGAAGTAGACTTTGGCATAAATCTTCTCCCGGATACCCAATCTATCTTTTTTCCTCCCTATCTTATGGCAACGGCTGAGTTGTAATAGTTGAAGGATCAGTTGAAAGATTTGTTGGAGAAGAGTTTTATCAGGCCAAATATATCTCCATGGGATGCTCCAATGTTATTTGTAAGGAAGAAAGATGGATCTCAGTGGATATGTATCGATTATAGGCAATTGAATAAGGTGACCATTAAAAATAAGTGTCCATTGCATAGGATCGATGACTTGTTCGATCAGCTCGAAGGGGTTACTCATTTTTTGAAGATTGATCTATGTTCCAGGTATCACCAGTTGAAGGTTAGAGAGTGTGATATTCCCAAGATGGCCTTTTGGACAAGGTATGGGCATTTTGAGTTTGTAGTGATGTCGTTTGGCCTAACTAATGCTCCGATCATGTTTATGGATCTCATGAATCGGGTGTGCAAGTCATTTTTTGATAGCTTTGTGGTTGTCTTCATTGATTATATCCTCATTTATTCCCTGAGTGAGCGGGAGCACATGGATAATTTGAGGTTGGTTTTGCAAACCTTGAGAGAGAAGAAGTTGAATGCCAAATTTAGCAAATGTGAGTTTTGGTTGGGTGAGGTTGCTTTTCTGGTTCATATGGGGTCTACTGATGATATAAATGTGGATCTGAAGAAGACTGAGGTGGTGAAGATTGTCTTAGACCGTTGACTCCTTTGGACATTCGAAGCTTTCTTTGGTTAGCAGGCTATTATTGAAGGTTCATGGAGGGTTCTCATCTATGGTATCATCGTTGACTGAATTGACTCAAAGAAAGGCTAAGTTTGTGTGGTCGGATGAATGTGAGTGGAGTTTCCAAACTTTGAAGGATCAACTTACATATGCTCTGATTTTGACCCTACCGAATGGTTTGGATGGATTTATGGTATATTGTGATGCATCTCGGATTGGGTTGGGTTGTGTACTTAGGCAACAACTAATGATCTTGAGTTAGCGGCGGTGGTATTTGTCATGACCCAAGCCTAGTGCCTAGATGTGACATGGTGAATGGGAACCCGAAGGGACCCAAACAAGCCTCTTAGGATATCAACCACACATCCTTGGTCGCGAAAGCAAAGGAAACAACAACAAGAGATAATATAAAAAGGGAAGCGGGACTAAAGGAAGTCTTTGATAATCATAAAAGCATGAAGAGTCAAGCTTATAGCATAAATACATCATAATATACCAACAACACTTCTAAAAAAAGAATCAAATGGGAGCCAAGACACTTTCTGGGCTCACCCTCATAATAACAAGTGTTCAACAAAAGAAGTCTCAATATAGCAAGAGTAGTAAAGATAATGTCCCCAGACTTGAGGACTCACCAAAGCTTACTTCAATGGATCGTACTAGCCATGTGGAGGATGACCAAGTGGTGCTCCAGTTCCTACATGGTAATATCATGTAGGCATTGAGTATGCGTTAGTACGTTTGAATGTACTATGTAGGATGTAATGCAACAAGACATAAGCCAATATAGTCAAAATGCATAGTAAAATAAGCAATAGATAAGTGAGATCGCAATATGGCATGCATGGACAATCCTTGAAGTAAAACATGCTTGTAAATCATTCAACTTGGATAGAACATAATACATGTATGAGAAAAGACCCTAACTGACAAAAGTAAGACCAAGCGACTACAACTTGGAATTTCGATGATTATCCCTCATCAATAAAGAGGTGGTCTACTTGCCAAGGTAAACCATACTTCACTTTACGGGAACTCGTCCCATTTTGGAGAAGTAACACCCCTTATGGGAACATGTCCTATTTCAGGGTGGATTTCATGATAAAGTGCACTAAATGGACACACTAGTATAGCAATGGTAATAATCATAATCCTATTTTGGTACATAGTTTGAGGAAAGGAGTATGGACCCTTGAAGATAGTCCACACCGAAATCCAATCCATCGGTGCTAAGTCTAATCCCATGAAATACTTGAAATATTCATACTTTAATCACTTGTAAGAAACATGACATGAGTAGCTCTTAAATATGCTTGACCTCTAATGGTGAGCCAAACTTGAAGTATGAGAGTAGATCATAATCATACATGAACCCTTGCTTTAACATGAATGGCTCACAAGAGGTAAAATCTTGAAATAGAGCTTAACTTGATACTTGTAACATCATAGATACTTTTCATGAATTCAATGCATACTTGAAAGCCCTTAATCATCAAATAGTCATTTGACTTGTACATCATGAAATAGATCATCAATAACTTGAGAATTCTTGAAATTGACATTTTATCAAACACTTGGGGGTTCATGATGCTAGTTCAAAATAATGCAATTCAAGAGTGAAATAATATGCGAAAACTGAATGCAATTCAACCCACCAACATATTGTAAAACCCTCATGTAGGGTACCTTGAAATCCATAATCAAATCTCACAATAGATCATAGTTTCATAGCTCAAAACATGCCAATAGACAAAACTCATTCATGCTATAAGTTTGAAACAAATAGTCATGCATAATGAATCAACATTTTTCATAAAACCCCAATGTAATTTATAATCATAATCCATAATAAGAGATACTCATGGAAGATATAACTTGAAAACATGCCTCAAACTTGGGTTTTCTTGAGATTAGCTTGAAGAGAACTTGGAGCTTGAAGAGAATCATTGAGTTCCAAAGTTAGGCTTGTAATCCTTGAATTTTGAATTAGATATTTGGTTAAGACTTGGAGAGGTTTTTGAGATGGCCTTGAGTGATACAGAGTTGAAAAATGGCTAAGTATAGGTGTTTTCACGCATAAGTGGGTATGGGGCTATGACACCAATGCCCTTGGTCGAGATGGAAAAACCAAGGAAAATAATACACTGGTCTGCGCCCTTGGCGCGACGCGGATCAGATGCAAACTTCACTCCAACACTAATCTGCGCCGTTGGCGCATTGTGGCCAGGGCGTGGATGGCCCACTGGAAATCAAAAATTAGTGAAAATTATTTTTCACTACAGGTCCTCTAAAATCTGGGTTATACCCATGTCCCACTCAAGTTTACCCCCTAATCGAGAATATGAAGTTGAACTTTTTGATATCACGTATGAATTTTAAGATATATGGAAGTTATGATTATGGACATTTTTGAAGCACAATTTTGGGGAATTTCATATTTGCTTTGAAAATTTGGAAATACTATTTGTACGGGGTGCATGTTGATGTTTTCACCGGTCAAAACAGCTTGTAATATGTGTTCACTCAAAGAGAACTTAACTTGAGACAACGGAGATTGTTGGAACTCCTAAAGGATTACGACATCAGTGATCTATACCACTGGGGCAAGGCAAATGTGGTAGTCGATGCTCTTAGTAGGCTTTCTATGGGGAGCGTGGCCATGTGGAGGAGGAGAAGTAGGAGTTGGCAAGGAATGTTCACCGTTTGACTAGATTGGGTGTTAGGTTGGATGATTCCAATAATGGTGGTATATATGTTCAAAATAGGGCTGAATCCTCGGTGGTTGTAGATATGAAGGCTAAGCAAGATCTAGATCCATTCTTGGTTGAATTGAAGAAATTGATTGCCGAAAAGAATATTGAGGTTTTCTCTTAACGGGGGAGATGATGTATATTGGTACCAAAATAGGTTGTGTGTTCCGAACGTAGATGATCTTACGAAGGTGATCATGGATGAAGCCTATAATTCTCATTATTCTATTCACCGGAGATCTACTAAGATGTATCGAGACTTGAAAGACATGTATTGGTGACATGGTATGAAGAATGACATAGCCAAGTTTGTATCTAAATGCCTGAATTATCAACAAGTGAAAGTGGAGCACCAGAGGCTGGGTGGGTTAGCTCAAGACACTGAGATTCCTACTTGAAAGTGGGAAGACATAATTATGAATTTTGTTCTTGGGTTGCCTCGGACTCAGAAGCAATTTGACTACATTTGGGATATCTGGACCGAATGACCAAGTCAGCACATTTCCTACCGGGTAAGACTACTTTTGGTGCTGAAGACTATGCAAAGTTGTACATCCGTGAGTTGGTAAGATTTCATGGAGTGCCTAGGTCTGTTATATCAGATCGAGATACCCAATTTACTTCTCACTTTTGGAGGTCATTTCAAAAGGGACTTTGAACTAAGGTTAAATTGAGCACCACTTTTCATTCTCAAGTCGATGGGTAAGCCAAGACGATTCAAACTTTGGAGGATATGTTGAGGTCTTGTGTATTGGAGTTCAAGGGCAATTGGGATGACTATCTTCCACTCATTGAGTTTGCCTATAATAATAGCTTCCATGCTAGCATTGACATGCCACAATTTGAGGCATTGTAAGTTAAGAGGTATAGGTATCTAGTAGGGTGGTTCAAGTTGAGAGAGGAAGCTTTGATTGGCTCGGACTTGGTAATGGAGGCCATGGATAAAGTGAAATTAATTAGGGAGAGACGGTCTAAAGTCACCAAAAGTCCTATCTGGATGTTAGAAAGAGGGACCTTCAATCCCAAGTTGGGGATTGGGTGTTTGTCAAAGACTCACCCATGAAGGGAGTAATGCATTTTGGCAAATAAGGCAAGCTAAGTCCTTGGTATATAGGCCCTTATTGAGTAGATTGGGAACGTGACATGTAGGGTGGAGTTACCCCCGGATTTGAGTTCTACCCACCCGGTCTTCCATGTATCTATGTTGAGGAAGATGGTTAGCGATCCTAGCACTATTTTTCCTTTGGAAAGTATTGAGGTGGAGGAGAACTTCTCCTATGAGGAGGTTTTGATGGAGATTTTGGATAGACAAGTGTAATGACTTCGTAATAAGGAAGTTACTTTGGTTGAGGTGCTTTGGAGGAACCAACATGTGGAGAGTGCTACATGGGAGGCGGAGTTAGACATGATGAAGCGATACCCTTACCTTTTCCAATCTACTCAAGCCTAAGGTATTTGGTCCTCTATTTCCCAAATAGTTCCAATTCTTTCATTCTTGAGTCTCATGGCATGACATGTTTACATGTTCAATACATAGATTTTTTTAAAGATGTTTTGAATGGTTTCATTGTGTTATAGCATGAGTTTGAAGTACCTTGTGACTTTCAAATAATGGGTTATGCATGGTGTCCTGTGTTTGGAAGTTTTGTGCTCTAAGTCAAGCCTTTCAAGCCTTGTTCTTGCCCATTTGGGGATGAATGTTCCCAAGGGGGAGATGATGTAATGACTTGAGTGTTGTACGATGTCATTGAACCTTGAAAAAATTGTTGCGAACAAAATTTAGAACAAGTGTCATCCCAAGGAGGGCTATACGAGTCGTGTGCCTTGGCACTGGCCGTTTGACCCAAAGTGGCACAACACTTGGCCTTGATTTTGTGTTTTGGAACTTGTTGGGGCCAAGTATAGGGCCACAACCAGTGCCACGAGTCATGTGGCTTACAACTGATTGTGGGACTGGCTGTACGACCTTGTACACAGCGTGGGAAAGCCTTTTTAGGCTAAGTACCATGCCACGCCCAAGTCACACGGACTATGTAGCTTGGTATGGGCCGTGAGGCCCTCCGTGAAGCTTTCGGAGCAAATATTTCTCTAAGTATAAATCACTGTCTCGTAACTTTTCCACGAAAATTTCCTAAGTATGGGTAGACGGGAGCACCACACGAACCATGTGGCTTCACACGGCCCATGAAGCCGTCCATGTGGTGAACCTTGTGCTAAAAATTCTAAATGTTGAGTTACGGCTCCAATTTATAGAAATTCCAGAAATTCATCTAAGTATTGGTCTACGGGCACTCCACACAGAACGTGGAGTGCTACACGAGCCATATTGCCTGAAGTGTGGTGATTTCAGGAAATTTTTCCCTCCGTCTCATTAAGGGTGTTCTCATAAATTCGATTATTTCTGTTGGTCTTTTGGGTATTCCTATGCTATCCTATGGTCATCTAATGCCCTAAACCCTATTTCAAACATTCAAACTCACTCCTCATATTTCAAAGTCTCACAAAGATTACTCTCAAAGGAACTCTTGTGAATTTTCAACTTAAGAGCAAAGGAACTCAACTCTTCTTCAATTCTTTGGGGTTCTCTTCATCTTAGTGAAGGTATTTAGGTTTTGATCCTTGGTTAGTTCCAATCAAGGAGACCCAAACTATTTTCAAGAAATCTACATGAATTTCTGCTTACTTTAATTTTGGGGTTTTACATATTATGATTTCTTAAGTTCCAATAATGAATGGGTTATGTTTATCTATTGATTTTAAGATGATTTGAGCTTTGAAATATTAGATTTCATCATTTTTATGAATCTATGATTGTGCATAGCCCCTTTAAGGCATTCATATAAGCATGCGTGATTTATACTATAGTTTAAGTGTGGATTTGGTTATGGTTTTACTTTAATTCCACATTATATTATTGATTTTAGATCGAATCTCAATTGCCCATCCATTCCCACATTTTTTCATAGCATATGCATTTCATGAGCATGGATTTATGAAATTATGAAGTGGGTTAAGCCCAATTATGATTTATGATATGATATTAGTAAGATATTGGTTATGACAAGAATGTGATGACATACATGTCTATGAATATGGCTTCTTGAGCATTTTGGGTGCTTGAACCATTTTGATATGAATGGGCTATTCCTATTCATGAGTATCATGACTATGAAAGTATGGTTTTGGCATGTGAACCTAAGTATGAACTATTATGAATGTTGTTTGGCTTTTAAGCCCAATTGTGCATTAAAATATTTTGACAAGACTTGTATCTCTATGAAAGCATGTATAACTATGTATATTATAAGTATTCTTGTGGGATGACGACTTAGCACCAACTGAATGAGGGTTCTTCTCTCTTTCCTTGAACTATGTACCTAGCATAGGTTTCTTTTTCGAAATGGGTGTTGTTTCCATAAGGAAAGATGCCTCTGAAATGGGTGTTGTTCCTGTAAGGAGTAGACATGATATGATATGACTTGATATGCTATATGGGAAATCCTATCCGAAATGGGTGTTGTTCCTGTAAGGAAGGTTACTTCATATAAAATTGGTGTTGTTCCTGTAAGGTGAAGTATGGTTTACCTTTGGCAAGTAGACCACATCTTTACCTATGATAGGATTTCATTGGGGTGCCAAGTAATAGCTCACTTGGTCTTACTTATGTCAGTTAAGGTCACATCCCCACTATATATGAGCATTGCATTTCATGCATCATTGGTTTCATAGCATATTGTATATTACTCTTTCTATATTATGTGCCTTTGTCATCTAACAATGAATGCAGGTTTGGTAGATTACATGCATTGCATCCCGCATACTTAGTATATTCAAATGTACTAACTCCTATTTTGCCTACATGATTTCACCATATAGGAACTGAGGAGCCCTTTCGTCCACCGTACAACATCTAGCTTGGGTTTCAAGTTATACTCGTTGTGGTGAGTACTATCTTTCAAGGGCAAGCCACCACCTCTTCTACCTATGTTGTTCTTTTCTACTTTATTTATTTGAGGGTGAGCCCGGGGTATGTCTTTGCCCCTAGACCTATGTTATATAGAGGCATTGTTGGACATCTTGTGTACTCTTTTCATTCTGTGCTAAATGTTGTATGGGATTCTTGATTGTGGTTACTTATGCACTATGTTGTTATAAGATGATCTTATGTTATGTTGTGGAAAGATCCTAAATCCCGAATTGCCCCTATAGTGTGAGTGATACTTACCCGCCCCTTAGTCATCATATGTTATTTTTTATGTGAGTTTATGCTAATCCCTTTCCTTAAGATGCCCCATAGTGTGAATCTTACTTTCCCATCCGTTAGAATTATGTGATACTTTTGAATGCGCTTCCGAACCAATGATGTGAATTTTGGTACTTTGAGTCTCGTTTGGAGATCCTTGGGTTCCCATTCGCGGTGTCGGAGTCGTGACATTAGTCGTTCCTCCAAGTTCTTGCTAATATCATATATGAAAAACTTAAAGTTTTTAACAAAATATAACTTAAATCCCGTAACTCGATTTTTCACCACGCATACATCAAGTCCACGACACGGACTTCCTGTCTTAAGCTGGATTTCGCATAATTTGCTAACTGGACCACATTGCATTAATTTTGCACTAGTCCGCGATGCGGACAATGCTCTTTTCCTACCTTCATGACTTTTTTCTTCCTTCTCTGCTTGCACAACTTTTCTCCAGGTCTGCGTCGTACACTTGAGTATTTTTGCTGAGTTAACTGACTTTTCTTCTCTAAATTCTAGGTTGTATTCTTTTTCCAGATCTGAGTGTGACTCCGAACTAGCATAATCCGTTCATAACCTGCAAAAACACAACCAAAAGGTGCACTTGGCCCTGAATTAGCAAAATAAGAGGAATCAAACTAAAAACACATGGACTCTATGAATTTACCCTCTAAGTAGGCTTTATTTATGGGTATTTTTGGCTAATTCGGCGTATAAATACGCTTAAGATCACAGAGCGAGGGGCTTCTTCCCCTTGGGAAGAGTGCTAAGAACTGTGGTTGCATATGAAGCATAGAACTCCTATACCATGGTCAGGGAGTACCTCCCTAGTGGTTTGGTACACTAGAGCCCATATCGTCTGATAGTGTCCTGGAGACCGGGGACACTTCCTGATCCTGATGAGATGACCCGTGGCTCATCATAAATAGAGCGGGATGGCTTGCGCCACTCAATAACCTGCAAACCCTCTGTACATATGTCCCGCATGCCCGCAACATAACACCGACTAGTAAGAGTATTTAGAAGTGATAGTGATGTCCGTGGTGCGGCAGAGGACTCTGTCTCTGACTCATCTCCAGATCCTAACCCTGGATTTGACTCCTCTCTAGATGGAGTCATCTGCATGGAGCTGCTCTTGTCATTATCTCCCTCATTAGACTGGGGAGTATGAACAACAATAGCCTAGGTCTGCCCAAGTCTGGCAGTAGCCCGTGTCTGTGGTTTCTCATCCTCTAGGTCAGGTCAGACGCTAAGCTCCTCAAGTGATCCACTAATAGTGGGGTCTTCTCCTCCCCCGAAGTCTCATCTCTGAGACTCCTCTGCATGGCTTTGATTCCTCACGTCTCGGTTTTGGGGCCATAGTACCTAAAACATACACATTTATGCACCCTAGTTAGCACCACAAATCAGAAAACGAAATGCAAAAACATATTAGACTTAGCTACCTAAGGGTCTACGAAGCACCTCTACAGGCCGTAGAAGGCTTTCGTAGAAACAATGTCCACAATATTTGTTTACTAAAATGACATCTACGAGACCAGTTACGACTCGTAGAAGGGTCTACGAGTCATAAACTAAGTCCTATTCCAATGTCTGAATCTTTTGCAGAAAAGGGTCCACGACACCTGTCTACAAGTTATAAAATGTTCTATAACTCGTAGAAGGTCTCGTCTGATAGGTACTCAGAAACTTCAAGTTTCTGGAATCTTATACGAGGGGAAATTATGACTTGTGGAATGTTCCACGGGCCGTAAAAGACCCTCGTAGGCCAGAAAATGCAATCAACCCTAGTTTCTAAGTCCATTAATAGGGACCCCAAACGACATTTTCAACCTACTCTATCATCATTGAAGCAATACACACACGCATCCCACATGATTCATAACACAACACCCAACATACCTCTATGTTAATTAGCACAAATACCCCATCGAAAGTCATTAAGCATGCTTTCCCAACCCAAATACCCCATCGAAAATCATTAAGCATGCTTTCCCAACCCTACTGATCCCGTTTGAATGAATTAACATCAGAAACACAAACCTATGCTATCACCAATTCTTCAAACACGATCAATTTATTTCAAATGGTAAGTGATTACAAAGGTGTCAAACATATCATTCAAAACATACAACAAGGCAACTACACCAAACTCCTGCCTAAACACAAGTTCATACATAGGAAACCACAATTCAATTTTTAAATCTATCAATTTGCACACATGGGTTTATGTCTCAATTAACCATACCAAAATTTAAACTCAACCTAATTATACAATAATTAGTAAATAAAGGGTATTTTAAAAGACCAAAAACTTACCAAATTAAGTGATTAAATCGAAGGAAATTGAAGGAGGGATTGGACTGTGAAACCCTAGGCTGTCGAAAAAGTTGTCGAAAAATAGTGGTGGGGTTACCGTCGGTGGTCGAAAAAAGTTGGGGTGGGGTTTGGCCGGGTAAATTTTGTAATTTAAGGCACAAATGGGATCAAAATATTTTGACCCTATTATTTATAGGTTGACACGGGTCAGCCAAAACAAATGGGCCCAAACTCTACGAAACCCCAATTATGGGTCGTAGAGTGTTTTATTGCTCGTAAATCATGGTTTCGTAGAAGGTTCAAACCCTAGTTTTGAGAAATATGTTTCATGGACCAATCTCTACGAATCGTAGAATAACGACTCGTAAAGTTGGTTGTAGAAACCCCAACACTTAGTCAAAAACTCAGAAAACTTACCTAGAGTCCACAAGTGGATTAGAGTGTATAGCTTTTTGCTCATTAGAAGTGTCTACGAGATGGTGTATGGGTCATAGATTTATATACGGCCCATAGAACTAGTCATAGATGCACTTCTTGATGCCTTTTAAGCCAATGATGCTTGACTTAACCATGTACCTTTACATTCTTAACAGAACACACTGTTACCCTATAGGAAACTAGCCCAATGTCCAAACTTACTACCAAAATGCGAGACAATAAACTACATACGAGTCCAAAAACTAAAAATACAGCTACAACTACAACTATTACATCAAAAAAATTGGGTTTCCTTCTGAGTAGTACCTGATTTATTGTCGTGGCACGGCTTGAATAACTTGGTTACTCAGACTTCACCAAGTGTCCAAACTAATTCTTCAATTCATCCAGCCTTTTCATTGACTGACAGATATTAAGGAAAACTTCTTCATCGTTCAATCTAAACGTGAGTTGACCAGCTTCCATATTGCTTGATCAGTTGCTAGGAATGGCCTTCCCAAGATGATAAGGATATCGAAGTCGACTTTGCAATCTTAGATTACAAAGTCTGCAGGGAATATGAATTTCTCAACTTTGACAAGCACATCGTAAAGTATCCACACAAGCTTCTTCATCGTGTAATCAGCCATCAGCAACTGTATCCTCATCAGAGTAGGGGCTCCCCATCTTAGCTTCTTGAGGATTGCAAGGGGTATCAGATTTGTGTTGGCACCGAGATCACACAATGCCCTTATGAACTCTACATCTCCAATGGTTAAAGGTATGGTAAAAGTGATGGGATCTTCTCACTTTTGAACCAAGGACCTCGTAGAAATTACACTACAATGTTGAATCTCTTGGGAGATCTCCTGACTCACAGTGCGGTTCTTCATAACCAGGTCCTTCATGAACTTTGCATACCCTAGTATCTTCTGCAATGCCTCAATGAGAGAGATGTTAATGGAGAGTTGTTTTAGCGTGGAGAGAAAGCGATTGAACTTGGCGTTCTCCTCCTTCTTTTTAACTCTAAGGGAAGGGAGGAGGAGGCTTTGGAATAGCTTTGAGCTTCAGTGGCGCATCTACAGCATCACTCACCCCATCTTTGAAACGACCCCAAAAGTGCCCAAAAACTTGTCTCGAAAATGCCCAGAATCTTAATTTCTATATATCACAAAATCCATGCGTTATTTTGAAAATTCGACTTCATATTCTTGTTCAGGGAGTCAAATTTAGGGGGATAAGGGTCTAATCTGAATTTTAGAGCAGACGTATCAAAATCCAAAAATCACAAAAACGCGATTTATGAGGGTCAACTTTAAAGGGGCATATCTCTTAGCACACAAGAACTGGTGGCCCACAGCCTACCAAATTAAAGCTCATTGAATTACTTTCCAACGCACTTGATTTCACCTCATTTTGAATTTATATGAAGAATTTATGCTCGTTTTCATAGAACTCGTATGTGCAGAAATGCAAATTCTAGCGAGTATTCTGCAATGCTTTTGCGATACGAAGCAGTATTATTTTGGTCCTGTTTTTTTTTTTTTACTTCGGTTAAAGACTTTCAAACCTTGGGCCTAAGGGTTCCCATACTTGAAAATACCTATACGTAGTCTTATTTCACCCTCGTACAATCCTAAAAATTCCCCAACACTCACTCAAACACTTAGACTAATATTTCTCTCAAGATCCAAGTCGTAAAATATCTTCCAGATCCAAGGATTTCCTTCAAGTTTCAAGCCTCCATTTAAAACTTCATCAAGAGTTTCCTCAATGTTACGGTATGTGGGTTTCAACCATTGGGTCATTTCAACCATGTAACCCAATCCACTTTTCTACTTAATTTACATGATTTAAAGTTGATTTACTCAGGGTCTTGATTATTATAAATTTCCCTGCACAGTGAATGGGGTTTCATGAAAGTATGATTGTTTTAGCATGTTTTGAGCTATAAATCTTAGATCTAATATGATATTTGATGAAGGGTTCTGATGTATGTTGCTTGAGGTTGTTACATAATAGTTTTACATGGGATTTTCTTGCATGTTTTCACTCTTGAATTGCATGGCTTTACACTAGCACTGCACACCCTCCAAGTGTTTGATAAAATGCCTTTTAAGGATTCTTTAAGTTTTGATGATCAATTGGTTGTGTTATGATTCAAGTGATTCTATGATGATTGTGAGCTTTCTAGAGATATCTTTAACTCATTGAAATGTTGATGATGTTGTAAAGACGGGTTTAAGTCCTATCTTAAAGATTTTACCTCTTATGAGCCCTTTAATGTTGATGTTGATGCAAGGGTAATGTTTGGTGATGAACTATTCTTATGTTTGAAGCTCGGCTCACCATTAGAGGTTAAGGATGTCATAGAGCTACTCGTGTCATGATTCTATGTTTCTCATAAGTTACTAAAGTATGATTATTATAAGTATTCTATGGGATTACACTTAGCACCGATGTATGGAATGTTTGCTCTCTTTCCTTGAACTATGTGCCACCATAGGACTATGTTATACCCTTGCAATACTATTGGATCCACTTAGTACACTTTCTCTTGAGGTTCTTCTCGAAATTGGGTCGTGTTCTCGTAAGGTGAAGTTCTTAATGAAATCCTTTCCAAAATTGGGTCATGTTCCTGTAAGGAAGGTTACTTCATACGAAATTGGTTCATGTTCCCGTAAGTTTGAAGTATGGTTTAGCTTAGCCAGTAGACCACCTCTTTACCGGTGAGGTAACCATTGGGATTCCAAGTTGTAGCTCACTTGGTCTAATTCTGTGTCGGTTGGAGTCTCTTCCCACACTTATGTACTTTGTTCTATACAATTGGAATGACTTACAAGCATATTTTACTTCAAGCATTGATCATGCATGCCATGTTGTCATTATGCGAATCCATTGCTTATAATTATGCACTTTGATTACGATGCCTATCTCTTGTTTCATTGCATCCCACATACTTAGTACATTCAAACGTACTAACGCGTACTCTATGCCTACATGATGCCACCATGTAAGAACCAGTGGCCCTATTGATTCTCCTCCTCGTGGCTAGACGGATTATTCAAGTCAGTATTTGGTGAGTCCTTATGTCCGGGGACAATATCTATCCTCTCTCATACTAATGTTTCAATTATATCTTGTATTTAGATTACCTATTGTCATTGTTATGAGGGTGAGCCCGGTTGCTTGTCTTGGCCCCTGCTAAGTATCTATGTTCAGAGGTATTATTGGACAAGTTATGTATTATGCTTGAGCATGACTTAGCTATAATGTTTAAGTATTACTTCCTTTTTATCTCTCACTCCCTTAGTCCCAGTTTCCGTTGTGTATGTTGTCACTTATTATTATTTTTCAATTGCTTCCGCGACCAAGGATGTGTAATGATACGCTATGAGGCTTGTTTGGGGTTCCTTCGGGTTCCCCATTTGTCGGTCACGTCTAGGCCCTAGGCTTGGGTCATGACAAAGATGGTATCGGAGAACTAGGCTGATAGATCCTCGGAGTCTAACACACCGCATCATTAGAGTATTATTCATGGTTGTCTTGTGCACCACAACTATGAGTAGGAGGCTATGAGACGTTTTTGGAAGAGTTTCCCTTCTTCATATTCAAAGTCATCCTACATAGTTGTAGTGAGTTTCCCCCCTCCCAATGATTGTTCTTTGCTATGCTAGATCATGCCTAACACTCAAGGAAGAAGGGCATGAATCAACCTACCAATGATGAACTCCGGGATACTCTCACTATGCTTGCCCAAGTGGTGGCCAACCAAGTCAACCAAGGGGCCCAAGCCCCTCATGCACCCGAGAGCTAGGGTAAGGCACCTCATGAGGATTAATCCTCCGGTGTTCTATTGGTCGAAGGTGGATGAAGATCCACAAGAGTTCATTGATGAGGTCTACAAAATTTTGTCTATCATGGGTGTTGGGCCGAATGAAAAGATGGAGTTGGCAGCCTACCAACTCAAAGGGGTAGCGCAAATATGGTATGATCAATGGAAGGAGGAGAAGGGAAATGGTAATGTGGTGCTTTGGGAGAAGTTCAAATTGGCCTTCCTTAATCGATTCTTCCCTCTTGAGCTTAGGGAAGCTAAGTTGGTAGAGTTTATGAATTTGAAACAAGGTGCTATGAGTATGAGGGAGTATGCCCTCAAGTTCAACCAACTATCTAAATATGTCCCACAATTGGTGTTCGATGCAAGGACTAGGGTGAATAAATTTGCTATGGTGTCTCCGACTTGGTGAGTGAGTAATAACGGTCTGCTATGTTGATTAGAGGCATGGATTTATCCCGCTTGATGACATATGCCGAGCAGTTGGAAGAGGAAAAGTTAAGGAAGAGGAGGAGTAGAGAGGCCAAGAGGGCCCGTTTTGATGGTCACTTCCAAACTCCCAAGGGTGATAGGCTTCCTCAAGGCCACAAGTTCCAAGGCCAAGAGTCGCCCAATGCATCCAATGAGAGGTTTGCCAATGATAGGGTTCCAAGTCAAAGATTCCAAGGACGTATCAGAGGGTGACCAAGCCTAAATGCCAGAAGTGTGGGAAAGGCCATGGTGGCCCGTGTTTGAAGAAGTCTATGCTTGCTTTGGTTGTGGTGGATTTGGTCACAAAGTTAGTGGTTGTCCTTATATTCAACCCAAGGGTAGAGATGGTGGTCCTTAAGCAGCTCAAGGAGGGGATGAGGTACCCGATGTTTCCACTGGTAAGTTGAAGTTTCCTTTGACTTTGATATGTATGCATTGATGTGTTCAGTGTGTCCCTATTTCTTTCATTGCTGCTATGGTTGTTAGTGGGTTCCTTATGTGTCCCGAGTTTTTGTGTGGGATTGTTAGTGTTTATTCCGTTGGTGGTTCTATTGTTGATGGGTGGTAAGGCTTTTAGGGCTTGTTCATGATCTTATTGCTTTAGGTCTTGTGGTTTGGTTGAATTAGGTGTGGTGGTATTCGATGTCATACTTGAGGTGGATTAGTGGCATGTATGGTATGTCTTCATTATTTGTAGGGCCCGTACGGTTAGATTCCAATTCCCTAATGAAACTGTCTTTGAGTGGGAGGTTGCCAAGTAGTAACAGAAGAGTTAGATCCATTCTTGTCTTAAGGTTCAATTGATCTCTAAGGGTTACACCATGTTCTTGTCTTGTGATCTTGGTTGAACTTAGCTTGATGTGTTAGAGGTCTTGGGGTAGTTTGGGCTACTTGCATAACATGTTTTTGATGAGTATAGAACCCGTAACGTTGTAACATGATGGCTGAGGATGGTTGACCTATTTGAAAACTACAATGGGTTAGTCACTTCTTAAGGTTGATCTTTGGTTTGACCTTTGTCCCCATGTGAGCGTTATTAGTATTGGTGGAGATGTTTGGTTGATTTATGCATTGGATATGTTTGTTGGCCCCTAGAATAGGGTCTTAAAACCCTACCTTGATGTGTTGGATGTGGCCTCTAGTGGTGAAGCATTGATTTATTTAGAGCTTGTGAATTATTTGGGGGTAGTGTTGCAAGTCTTGGATGATGAGGGGATTGTTTGCTAAATATGATAGGTGTGAATGGAAGATAATAAGAAGGTGGTTAGAACTCCTTAAGGATTATGGTTTAAGTGTGCTTTAGTTTTCCTGATAAGGCTAGTGTTGTCGTTGGTGCTCGAAGTAGGGTGTCTATGGGTAGCTTAGCTTATGTGGATAATGGTGGCAAGGAGGAGGCTAGTGGGGTCGATCGGTTGATTAGATTAGAAGTTAGGTTAAGGGAAGTGGAGAATGGTAGTATAGTGTTCTTGCTGGTTCTAAATCTTCTTTGGGGTGAGGAGATCTAGTTAAGCAAGGCCTTAATCCCGCCTTATTAGAGTTGGAAGTTTTGGGTGAGAAGATGATAGAGTGGAGGATCTCCCAAGGGGGAGATGGTGGTTGTGGTATCAAGTGGTGTTAGGTGTATTTAAGGTTGACAATTGAGCTAAGGATTGTGAGTCCTTATAGAGTGTAGAGGGAAGTTGGTAAGGTTGCATAAGTTTGGGGATTGCCTATGGGTAGGGGTTTGGTTAGTTCGGTTCTTCATGCTTCTAGGTTGAGGGGATGTGTTGGTGACTCTAGTGTTATGGAACTGATAATATACAAAGTAGAGATGTCACAAACATAAGTGGCATGTACCCCTCAAGACCATTCACAAGGATTCAAGCCAAAGATCTCTAAGATAAACAAGCAATGTTCATGAACAAGGAAGCATTAGAGGTCATATGTGCAATGGCTATACAATGTGTGGAAGGTCTCTCAAGGTGAGAAGAATGACGAAAAGAGGTCATATGTGCAAATGGCTACTACTTGAATTCAAGAATTTGAAAAGATGACAACCAAACAAGGCCCTTAATCATTAAGGGTAAAATAGTAAAGAAAATGTCTTCTTTTATTTACTTAGGATAAAGAGTATTATTTTATCATTTGGAAGACTTAGACTATGTTGAAGATTGAATTCTCAAATTGTAGTATTTTCTTAGTGAGTAATTAGGGTGAACTCTTAGAGCTGTTAGTTGACTTGTTTGCTTGATTAATTGAAGGTTGCACATTTGTGGCTCTTAGTTTCCTTCAATTTTCTTGATGGGATTTTATTTGGATTGTTGACATCAATTGGGAGGTGAAGGTTTTAGTCCCTTGTTGTCCATAATTTCAATGGTTTGAATTTAATCCACATATCTTTCTATCTTTGTTCTCTGTTTCCCTTTCTTTCTTGTTTGATCTTTATCATTTGGTATCAAGGCTTAGGTTTACATACAAATCTAAGTCTTGGAATTTTGATCTACTCAAAAATTCATAAATTCGAAAAAAAAGAACCAAAAATTTTTTATTTGATTTGTTGTTTTTGACACTAGATTCTTGTTCAGTAGTATTTTTTAAGCCTAAATCTCAAATTTCATTCAATTTAGAGTTGTGGAAGTGAAGTTGCCATTGAAGGGTTTTGAGCATTCAAACTTTTCAAATTTTGAAAGTGGGTTCTTTGATTGGGAAGAAATTGAAGGTTGATGATCATTGTGGGAGGAGCCGTATGAGGTGAAAATCTCACGTACGGTTTTTTGTTCTTCTTGGCATCTGTTATTTTGGCACAAAGCTTTTTGGTTCTTAAAAAGAAAGTGGTTTATTCTCTGCATCAAGGGGAAGCTAATCCTAAATTTTGAGCCAATTCCGAGTTGATTTGAAGGAGTTGGGATTTAGTATGTGTTCTTGGTGTTTTTGAAGATATTCAAGTGTTCTTGAAGAAAAAGAAGCCCAAAAGGTACATTTGATCTACTTTTCGTAATTTAAAGTTGGTCAAAAGTGTTTGTTGGCCTTAGTGGAAATTTGAAAAAAATTTAAGAATTTTTTTAAATACAATTATTTTCCATGTCAGTGCCAAATCAGAGCTACTCAGCGCCTCAGCGTGAGTCAGCGTAGAGGCTCATTCTAGACGTGCCATGTGGTACGTGTTGGTCAAATTTAGAGACCAAAATCTGCAGAGTTTTAGACCCTAAAATTTTTCCAAGTATGGGAGGTTTTCTGGGCATAAAAGTTTCTCTAAGTGTCCAAATGACGTGATTCTTTTTTTAAAAATTTTGTGCTTCGATTCTCTAACTATTGAGCAAATAATTAACATATTTAACTACTTGTTAACTAGTTTTAATCATAAAATCAAACCCCTTTAAGTCATGAACACCTTAAGGCTTAAAAAATTTTCTAAGTGTCCGAACTCAATTTTTCTTCTTTGTCACTCATTTTTCTTTCATTCCTCGACTATTTAACAACTCATTAACATTTTTAATTACTTGTTAACTAGTTTTTAAACATTAAATAATCTCTTTGATTCCTCAAATTAGGTAACAACAAGTAATCTCTTCTACTTTTGTTACTTAGTTTCTTTGAGTTCGATATTTCTTGTGAGAGTTCTTCTAGTTTTTCTTCTTTTATTCATGTTCCTAAGCTTTGTTAAAGTCATCCTTCTTTCAAGAGTCAAAAAAAACACTCCACCACAAAGGATAGGTGACCGTGAATTGATTGAGCGGAGCTAGTTCACTATCAATTTTGAGACGACACCATAGAAGGTCTATTGAGAGTTACATACGAGTGACGTGAGGCTTTTGCTACTAATCATGTTTGTTGAGTATTGTAGGTATCATGTCTAATACAAGTCCAATTGGGGAAGGTTCAAGGAACATCATGGAAACTCTTGCTTACTTCTCCAAACAAATAGCGAAAATGAATGGAAGGATGGGAGATATGGAGGAAAGGTTGGTATGGGTGGAGAATGTGAATCGAGGGAAAGCAATTCAACCCGAAAATGAAGGGATAAGGAGGGCATCGATGCATTCCACCATAATTACCCCAGGACAAGCCCATAATTTATGTTTTCCTCCATAAAGCCGAATTTGAAGTTACCAAAACCACACTTTCCAAATGAACAACAATCTAAACCATCCAAGACAAGCTACATCACCTCCACTAAACGCACAACAAATTCCATACCAAGACCTACGAATTCGAAAATCCCCTCTATGATGAAATGCATGGTGATCTCTACAATGATGAGTTTTGGGAGCATGGGGATAGGGATATCTATGGTGTACAAAAGGAAGAAGTCCCACCTCAAGACTTGGGGTGGGATTATGGAGTGGGAGGCCGAGATTATTGGTATAGAGAAGATAGAGTAGGTAATAGAGGAGATAGTATGTGATATAGAAGAGATAGGATGGGAAATGAAGAAGAAGGGTTGGATGAGAGGGTAAATTTTGCTTGCTTCATGAAGAAAGGGAAATCTTTGCTTGATAACGATGAAGACTTGAAGGTGAATTCCAATCTTTCATGTGTTGTGAGAAGAACTATGGGAGCTTTTTCCAAAGAAGGACTTGATCAAAGGGAGAATCTATTCCATTCTAGGTGCAAAATTCAAGATAAAGTTTGTTCTTTAACCATTGATACTGGAAGTTGCACTAATTTGGTGAGTAGTTCTCTGGTGGAACGTATGGGAATTCCAACAACAAAGCATCCCAATCCTTACAAGCTACAATGGCTCAATAAGAGTGGAGAAATGAGGGTCCTCAAACAAGCAAGCATTCGATTTAGTGTGGGTAAGTACAATGATGAATTGACTTGTGATGTTGTACCCATGTTGGCATGTCATCTCTTGTTGTGAAGACCATATCAATTTGATAGTGATGTTGTGCACCAAGGAAAATCCAACAAATACACTTTTGTGGTTGAAGGTACAAAGTATGTTCTTGCACCTCTCACTCCATACCAAGTGAGTGAGGATTATCGGGCTATGAAGGAGCTTCGAGAGAAAATAAAGGTAGAAGAGGCATCAGGGAGTTCCATTGTTATTCAAAAGGAAGGAGATTCCTTGGCTAAACCGTAAGGAGAATATGTGCATGATAGAAAAGCCAAGAAAGTGATCAAGGGGTGTGGATGAGGCAAGCTTTCTAGTATGCTCTGTCAACACCCATCTTTTATTGCATGCTTATCAAAATACTAGCACTTTGCCTAGTATTATTTCTTCACTTTTGCAGGACTATGATAAGCAAGGCATGGAAAATATGGTAGTGTATGCTCTATCAAGAAGGTCTATATTGATGACTACCTTGGCTTCTAGAATGATGAGATTTGAATGCTTAAAGGAATTCTTTCCTAGGGAGCTTGACTTCAAAGGTACTTTTGATAATCTTACCCAAAGGGTTGAGAGGTTTCAATTGGTTGATGATTTTTTGTTCAAGGATGGACGAGCTTGTGTTCCTATGAGCTCATGGAGAGAGTTACTTGTCAAGGAGGCTCATAGTGGTGGTTTGATGGGACACATTGGGGTACCCAAAACACTTTACATTCTAAAGGATCAATTCTTTTGGCCCAAGATGAAGCATGATGTGGAGCGAATTTGTGGACAATGTCTTAATTGTAAGCATGCCAAATCCACAACTCAGCCCACGGTAAGTATACCCCTCTCCTTACTCCTAGTGGCCCATGGATGGATATCTCTATGGATTTTACGTTGGGTCATCCTAGGACTAAAGGAGGACATGATAGCATATTTGTGGTAGTGGATAGATTTTCTAACATAACTCATTTTATTCCATGCCATAAATGTGATGATGCATCCCATTTAGCATCTTTATTTGTCATCAATGCTCTTAAATTGCATGGGGTCCCTCAAACCATTGTTAGTAATAGGGATTCCAAATTTCTTAATCACTTTTGGAAGAGTCTATGGGGTACACTTTGTACCATACTTATGTTCTCTACTTCTTGCCACCCTCAAATGGATGGACAAATTGAAGTAGTCAATAGGACTCTTAGAAGTGTGCTTCAGTGCATGATTAGAGGAACCCCAACTACTTGGGAAGACCGTTTACCCTTGTTTGTATTTGCATACAATCGGTCTTTCCACTCCTCTATTGGAATGTCACCATTTGATGCATGTTATGACTCAAAACCTTTTTTTCCACTAACCATGACTCCATTACCTAGTAATGTTGTTTTGAGTCTAGATGCCAAGCAAAGGGAAAAGAAGATGATGATTATTCATGCCAAGGCTAAAGAAACCATTGAAAAGAACAATTCTAAGGTGGCTATTCGAAAAAATTGGGGAGTAAGGAAGTGATCTTCAACCCAAATGATTGGTTGTAGGTAAAGAGGTTTCCACATGTTCAAAAAGGAAAGCTAAGCCCGAGAGGAGATGGACGTTTCAAAGTACTCAAGAGAATCAATGACAATGCCTACATGATTGACTTGCCAAGTGAGTATAATGTTCATAATTTTCTATGTTAGTGATTTATCTTCTTATGTTGTAGGTGAATCTTTAGATTCGAGGACGAATCCTTTTGAAGAAAGGGAGGATGATAACATACAAAGTAGAGATGGAACCAACGTGAGTGGCATGTACCCCTCAAGACCATTCACAAGGAGTCAAGCCAAAGATCTCCAAGACCTACAAGCAATATTCATGAATAAAGAAGCAATAGAGGAGCTTGAGGGTCACAAAATAAAGGATTACAATGTGTGGAAGGTCTCTCAAGGTGAGAAGAAGGACGAAAAGAGGTCATATGTGCAAATGGCTACCACTTCAATTCAAGGATTTGAAAAGAAGGCAACCAAACAAGGCCCTTACTCATTAAGGGTAAAATTGTAAAGAAAATATTTTCTTTTATTTACATAGTGTAAAGAGCCTTATTTTATCATTTGGAAGACTTAGAATATTTTGAAGATTGAATTCTCAAATTGTAGTATTTTCTTAGTGAGTAATTAGGGTGAACTCTTAGAATTGTTAGTTGACTTGTTTGCTTGATTAATTGAAGGTTGCCCATTTGTGGTTCTTAGTTTCCTTGAATTTTCTTGCTACAATTTTATTTGAATTGTTTAATCAATTGGGAGGTGAGGGTTTTAGTCCCTTGTTGCCCATAATTTCAATAGTTTGAATTTAATCCACATATCCTTCTATCTGTGTTCCCTTTTCTCTTTCTTTCTTGTTTGATCTTTATCAGGAACACTTTGAGGTTGTGGCTATTTGTGGAGGATAAGTTGACTTAGGAAGAGGTCCTGGTGGAGGTATTGAGTGGAAGGGTTGAAGAAGTTGATTGATAAGGGTGTGGTATTCGTCAAGGCCCTTTGGAAGAGCTGTTTGTATATGTTCCTCGGAGAGCCGGTGCGGGCATGGAGAAGCAATATCCGTATTACCTTCATTCTGTTCAACCTTATGATGACATGTCAAGTCCCTTTTCTATGATTCCAAGTCTTCCATTTCCTCCCCTATGTCACTGCATGCTCTCATGTTTATGTTGACAAGTTCATGAGGATTTTGACACTTATGTTGAGGTTTTGGAAATGGTGTTTTAAGATTGTATTGTTGCATTCTTGTTGGGGCTGATCTCTTTATGATTACTCGTCTCTTGTACGTTTCTTTTATATTCGGGGATGAATGTTGCCAAGGGGGAGATATTGAAACGACCCCAAAAACGCCCAAAAATGTGCCTTGGAAGTGCCCAAAATCTTAATTTTCATATATCTCAAAATCTGTGTATTATTTCAAAAATTTAACTTCATATTTTTGTTCAGGGGGTCGAATTTAGGGGGCAAAGGGTCTAACCCGAATTTTAGAGCAACCGTATCAAAAATCAAAAATCGCAAAAACGCGATTTAGGAGGGTCAGTTTAAAGGGGCATATGTCTTAGCACACAAAGATTTGGGTGGCTCGTGACCTACCAAATTAAATCTCTTTGAATTAACTTTCCAATGCACTTAGTTTCACCTCATTCCGAGTTTGGATGAAGAATTTATGCCCGTTTTCATAGAACTCATATGTGCAAAAATACAAATTCCAGTGAGTAATCCGCTACATGGAGCAGTGTTATTTTGGTCTTGTTTTTTAATTTCAGTCCAAGACTTTCAAGCCTTGGGCCTAAGGGTTCCCATACTTGAAAATTCCTCTATTTAGTCGTATTTCACCCTCATACCATCCTAAACATTCCCAACACTCACTCAAATACTTAGACTAATATTTCTCTCAAGATTCAAGTCCCAAAACCTCTTCCAAATCCAAGGATTTACTTCAAGCTTCAAGCCTCCATATTCAATCTTCATCAAGAGTTTCCTTAAAGCTAAAGTATCTGGGTTTCAACCATTGGGTCCTTTCACCCATGGTGCCCAATCCTCTTTTCTACTTAAATTGCATGATTTTAAAGTTGATTTATTCATGGGTCTTGATTATTATAAATTTGACTGTATAATGATTTGGGGTTTAATGAAAGTATGATTGTTTTAGCATGTTTTGAGCAATAAATCTTAGATCTAATGTGAGATTTGATGAAGGATTTTGATGTATGTTGCTTGAGAGTGTTATAAAGTGTTGATTAATGGTTTTGCATAGGATTTACTTGCATCTTTTCACTGTTGAATTGCATGATTTTACACTAGCACTGCACACCGTAAAAGTGTTTGATAAAATGCCTTTTAAGGATTCTTTAAGTTTTGATGATCTATTGGTTGAGTTATGATTCAAGTGACTCTATGATGATTATGAGCTTTCTAAAGATATGTTTAACTCATGAAAATGTTGATGATGTTGTACAGCTGGGTTTAAGCCCTTTCTTAAAGATTTTACCTCTTGTGAGCCCTTTAATGTTGATGTTGCTGCAAGGGTAATGTTTGATGATGAACTATTCTTATGTTTGAAGTTGGGCCCACCATTAGAGGTCAAGGATGTTTTAGAGCTACTCGTGTCATGATTCTATGTTTCTCATAAGATACTAAAGTATGATTATTAAAGTACTTCATGGGATTAGACTTAGGACAAATGGATGGAGGGTTTGCTACCTTTCGTTCAACTATGCGCCACCATAGGACTATGTTATACCCTTCCAATACAAGTAGATCCACTTAGTACACTTTCTCTTGAGGTTCTTCGCAAAATGGGGTCGTGTTCCTGTAAGGTGAAGTTCTCAATGAAATCCTTTCTGAAATTGGGTCATGTTCCCGTAATGAAGGTTACTTCATACAAAATTGGGTCATGTTCCCCGTAACGAAGGTTACTTCATACGAAATTGGGTCATGTTCCTGTAAGTTTGAAGTATGGTTTACCTTGGCAAGTAGACCACCTTTTATCGGTGAGGGATAATCATCAGGATTCCATGTTGTAGCTCGCTTGGTCTTATTCTATGTCGGTTGGAGTCTCTTCCCATACTTATGTATTGTGTTCTATGCAATTGTAATGACTTACAAGCATGTTTTACTTTAAGCATTGATCATGCATGCCATATTGTTATTATGAGAATCCATTGCTTATAATTATGCATTTTGACTACGATGCCGATCTCTTGTTGCATTGCATCCCACATACTTAGTACATTTGAATGTACTAATGCAAACTCTATGTCTACATGATGTCACCAAGTAGAAACCGGTGCCCCTATTGATTCTCCTCCACGTGGCTAGATGTATTGTTCAAGTTTGCATTTGGTGAGTCCTCATGTTCGGGGACAATATCTATCCTCTCTTATGCTTATGTTTCAATTATATCTTGTATATTTGGATTACCTATTGTCATTTCTATGAGCTTGAGCCCGGTTGCTTGTCTTAGCCCCCGCTAAGTATCTATGCCTAAAGGTGTTGTTGGACAAGTTGTGTATTATGCTTGAGCTTGACTCATCTATGATATTTAAGTATTACTTCCTCTTTCTCTCTCGCTCCCTTAATCCCAATTCCCCTTGTTTATGTTGTCTCTTATTGTCATTTTTTTAATTGCTTCCGCAACCAAGGATTTGTAATGATATGCTATGAAGCTTGTTTGGGGTTCCTCCGAGCTCCCATTTGCCGGTCATGTATAGGCCCTAGGCTTGAGTCGTGACACTCTTTGCCACGATCATCTTTGGTATCCACATCCTTGACCTTAATTGTCTCCTCTCAAACATCTCCTAGTCCACTGGCATGGGAGGATCAATGGTACTTTTTCCACCACGAGTAGTAATCGCCATGCACTGCCCCTCATTCTTTAGATTATGAACTGTGTTTCTAGGCAGTGTACCCCTCTGATGCTAATTTAGCTGAATCCACACTTGACCAAACTATTCTTTAATCTATTTTATAGTAATAGAATGAGTCTCGATCATCTAATTTATGCTGGAGATCTTAGATGTAATCCCCTTTAGAATCTCATCTTGTGTCACGACGTTCTTCAACAGGCGGTCAAATATCTCCTCACTCTAGAACTACGAGCACCAGTGTCGCGATTGTGTGGTGGCACATAAGGACCATGTCTGTAGCCATCTCTGTGGCCCCAATCTGCACCTATGTCTTAGCCTCGATTTTTGCCATAGTAATCTCTGTGGTTGTCTCTGAAAGCTCCATCTCAATTATAGTTCTAACCATGGACTCCTTAACCTTAGCGCCAATAGTCTTTATTGAACCCTTAGGCGCTGGTCTAGAAACCCCCCATCTGATCAGTAATGAAACAAATATCCTCCTCATAATAGGTACTATCATACATGGGTGCTCACGGAGGCTGATGAACAACTGCATTAACTCGTTCCTAATCCTGCTTTATCATCACCTCTATACATGTACGGATTCAGGCAAGCTCTTGCATGATCTCTTCATTTGTTTTAGCCATCTTCAAACCAATATTGCCAGTGCACAAACTTTTAGTAGATGCTCTGTCTCTTTGCCCCATGCACGATTGGTCTTCACCACTTTTTCCATCATTTCCGTGATCCTTGCAAATGGTTGATCTAAGAACATGCCACCCCCTATAATAGTATCAGTAGAGGCTTAACTATTCTCATCTAGGGCATGATAAAAGATCTCCACCAAGGAACTATCAACAATTTTATGGTCTGAGACACTCCTCAAGCATTAGTGAACTGCTCGGATATAGTATTGATCAAGTCACCAGGAAGTTGCTCGAAACTTGAGCTTCTTCGATCTCAAGAAGCACCTCTCCAAAAAAGCCTTCTACAACTCAGCCCAACTGGTGATCGAGCTAAGAGGGAGCTCAGATAGCCACAGTGTTGCATTGCCTATCAATAATGGGAAGACGAGAAGTCCCACAGCATCCATAGACAGATTTTGTGTCCCTATAACACTCTTGTAGACGAATACAACATTGTGTATGTGGCTATGCAGATCCTCTGATGGTAGGCCCGTGAACAACCCATGGTTCTGCAGCATCTAAAGCAACCCACTTGAAACCATGAACTTTGTGTTAGCCGATAGGGGTGGCAACACAATAGCTCCATTCACCTCTATAGCCACAGGGTTCAGCCGATATTGATTCCACTAATTAGCTTCGGCATTAAAGTCCTGTGGCTGTGAAGTAATTTCCTCAAGAGGAGGTGGGTTGTCATTGTTGGCATTTTCATACTCATTCCAGAACATAGTTGCATTTACGGCATTGTTGTCATTATCTTGGGTCATTCTTCTTAGTCTTCTTTGGATCTTTGGGCAAACGGAGTCAAGGGTATGCCTCCACTTCGCGTGTTGGGCATACACTACACCTATACCCTAAAAGAAAACAAAAACAACAAAAAACATAAAATGAGAGAAATAAGGATTAATTACCAAATTACTTGAATTAGATAAGTCTAGCCATATTATCTGGCAATGGCACCAAAATCTTGAATTCGCTCAAGCTACATCTTCTTTTTAGGCTAAAGCGGTCATTGTCAACAAATAGAACCTAACCAAGGCTAGGGTCGAACCCAAAGGAATATAGTAGACTTTGAAGATTTCAATTGCAATTCAGGTTTATTAACATACTTATCTCACCAAAAGGGGGGTTTATAATCATTAGTAAAAATAAATCTAAACTTAGACAAGTGTTTAACCAATATGAAGAGAGACTAGGGTATTGTGCCCCATGATTTGCTAACTCAGTATTACCAGATAATCGAATTCTTTTCTAGTATGTAACATGTAGAACGGTAAGCTAGTTCACCAAACCCTTTAGCCCAGGTGAATTTCACTCCGTGACTTGGTCCATTCCCATAGTGTGACATTACTAACCCTTACCTATTGTCCCAGTACAACCTTCCCTTGGTCCAATTCGATTGATTAGACAAGAAACATCGACTAAATCCTGTTAATTAATCTTTTTCCTATTCATTACTATCATGGTCCAGTCATAACACTAGGCAGGTTCAAATGTTGGCCACCATTAGAACGCATTCCAAACAAAGAGAATTAATTAATACAAGTATGCACACT
>JAPFFP010000089.1:4530983-4542920 GCA_026153255.1 Solanum medicagineum
AATTTACATTTGGTCCCAACTTTACCAAATTGAACCAATTAAGGACTTACGGGTTCTAACTTACGGGTTCTAACAAGAAGACACAAAATTTTGAGACTTAGGAGAAATTTGCATCCAAAGGTAAAAGTTCTATAATATAACATTAAAAATGATATTTGAAAGTTAAAATTGTTTCAGTAAACCTACAAAACAAAGGTAAAAATTTTGTGAGTGAAAAAAAGTTGACTAATTTTATATGTTAGCCCATGAATTTTTTGGTGGCAAGACTTCTGTCACAATCCGGAATTCAGGTGTGATGGCATTCACCTAACTCACCAAGGTGAATCAGTCCAAAATCTATAACTTAACAATAGCAACAAAAGCGGAAGATAACAGTCTAATAATATAGATAAGCGGAAGAAAACAAACTACAACTATCCCAAGAACTGGTGTCACATGTACAAGCCTCTAAGCATAGATTACTCAAATAAAATATAAGTCATAATGTCTAGCTTTCAAATAGAACAAGAGCATAAAATAGAATCCTCATGACCTGCTGAAGACATAAGCAACTACCTTGCGAGAAATTAGGAAGTTCGATCCAACAAAAAAGAAGTCTAGCAGGATGACCGGGCTCACAACCTACAAAATATAGCAAGGAGTGAGTACCAAACAATAGGGTACTCAGCAAATGAAAGTAACCTAATATAAAGTAATGAAGAACGCAAGTAACTCCTTAAATCCTAACCACAAGCTGCCGAACTACAATCCTACACTCAGAAAAGTCCCAACACAATATAATATACAAATCACTATAATATATACTCATCATCTAACATAGTATCTCAATACACAAGTATATAAATAGATCCAACACTTACATCAAGATTAAGAATATGATATGTATACAATCTCATAAACAATATACAATTATATTAATAAGATATTATATAAGATGGAGTGGATATCATGAGATGTATATACTGCAATGCAATGTCAAATAATTATGATGCATGTCTATCCTAGAATACATATTCGTTGATCAGATGATTGCCTCATACGGAACCCATGGGGGCCACACATGGTCCATATATCTGTGATCATGGCCGGCAATGACCACGACTCATGTTACCTGTCTAGAAATGACCTCGAACGTCCAAAAATGATCTCGACAACCGGCATATTACCTCGGCTGGTAGATACCTCGACCACAATTCACTTATTACCTTACTCTCATCTCAGTTGTAGCCATCACAAGTATCAATGCATAAATAATAATAAATGCAGGGTACATGATCACAATTATATCATAGTATCAACATCATAATAATCTCATTATCTTAATACTATCAATATCTCAATATCATCAGTGTCTCAATATCATAAATGCATCATATCATTAGTATCTCAATATCATCAGTGCCTCAATACCAACAATGTTTCAATATAACTATAGTCTCAATGTATCAATCATAGTACAATATAAACACCATCTCACCTTCATTGTCAAATGGTTCATAGAGTCATAATATCACAAATGCACAATTAATTTATAAAGTAATGTATTACCATATGAGCAATTATTCAATACGAAAAGTCATGATCAAGCCTACAATGATTCGATTCTATCCCAAAATAATCAATTCCATGCAGATTCGAGCATACAAGGTTCATTCATGCTTAATAAAAGATTAGAAGTCCACTTACCTCAAATAAAGTCTCGAATTAAGTTAAAAATCACTGCTTTTTCCCCTTCTATGATACTCCAAATCACCACAGTCTATTCAAATATGTCATCATAATCACATAACGAATCTAATAACACTAAAATTAATCAATTCGAAGAGAAGAGTAAAATGATAAAAAAAATCTCATGTCAGAAAACGTAGTTGAAAATTGAAAATTAATGTAAGAAAACGTTCCCCATGTAATAAGGAATTCAACAGTGAAAATGGTTTCAAAAAGCAGCGCTAAAATGAGGGAGCAATCAATGATTAAAGTTTAGAAAACTCAATTCTGAAAATTCTCAAATTCCACCATTAAATCCCAAATATTTAGAAGTTAAAACACAAATTAATCAATGAAAATAGTTAAATAGGTTAGAAAATAATTACCCAATCAATTTGCCTTCAAGACCTTGAAAATCCTCTCTTAGAACGATGCTTGAAATGTCAAAAATGGTGAAAAGAGTTTAAATAACATTTTAAAAAAGGCCATTGTTCAGACATCTATAATGCTCCGTGAATATGGAGCCTTATCCACGAATGCGAAGGCCATGAGGCTGGTGCATTGTGAAGAACAAAGGAGGCATGTTCCCCCACACTTCCACAATCATGAACCCTCTAGCACGGAAGCGGAGGTCTAAAAGGTTTGACCTCTGCGAACGCAGTCCTGAAGGCACGAACGGGAAGAGTAGTTAGGGATGCACCAAATATCAGCTGTATGCACTAACAATACTTAGCTCAAATAAAAAGAACTAGACACTTGGAAATTTGTTCAAAATCCGGTGCACACAAACCAATCATAGAACCCTACCAGAAAGGACGATCTGGGCTCAATGGAGTCTTCAGATTCTAATTCGAAACCTCTGTGGCTCCGAACCTGAGAAAGATCATTTAAACTAGTTTCGAACCTAAAAACTCAAAATATTCTTAGAACCTCTAAAAATTACTACAAATACATTTCTAGCGTTAGTTTCACCAGCCGGAAGCACTGGAATCGATAAAAATTTGATACGAGCTCCTGAACTCTGAGTGTTAACCAAAGTCAAACCTATGATCCAAAATGAACTAGAATTGCAACTTGGGGCCTAAAATCTTCGATTCAACTCTGAATTCAGTTCTGCAAGTTCTCCTATACCAGATTCGGCATTTTAGAACTGTTTGAATCAACGGAACCAAATTCTGACACTTGAAACTCAAACAAACCTCAAAACTCAAAATTTTCAATTTTAAGCGGTTGTTTTTTTGTGTGTTAACCCATGCATGTTTTTGGTGGTATGACTTCCGATTAGTTTTGACAAAGCCTTTGCAGAGCTATCGTAATAATCTAAGGAAGCATTCTAAGTATGAATAGCTATTTTAAAGATTATCTTAACTCTAGTATTCCAATGAGGATATTTGGAATGCAATATGATAAAGCTATTGACACAAGATATGATAAAGTAAGGGACAAGGATTGTATGACAATATTTTAAGGCTACCTTGAAAAATTTGTATTAAATGGAGAATAAAGCTATCTAAGTATATACTAAAAAAATATAACAAAAATTTCAAGAAGAACTGATTCAATCTCAAAAATTTATTATAGAGAATATTAAGGTTCTTCATGGTATACACATCTATAAAGTGCATTTGTTTAAAAAACAAGCATTGGCATACATTGTTAGATTGAATCTTTGCCACGATCCAACCTTAGATGTCATGATGACACCTACCATAATCCTCTGATCGGTAAGTTGGCCCATGATTCAGAACTACTAATAACGGGTGTGAGGGCATAAAATAACCAAAAGAAACTCAACTAACACTCTAATCCCAATGAAAGCAAAATCGATACTATATAGATACAATATACCCATAAGACAACCTTTGCAGAACTTGGAAGTCACTTGTATAGAGCTACTATAGATAAGATACATACTGAGTCATAAAGATATATATACTGATATAGATAGAGACTGGAAGGATCCAAGAATGCTCAAGTCTTCGAAAATGACAACAATAACTAGGAAAAATCAACATTGTTGACTCGTGCTCGATCCTACATCACGAAGTAGATGCAAAATGTAGTATGAGTACCAAAAATAAGATACCTAGTAGGCTCACAGACTAACTGAGTAAGAACAGTAAATAAAGCAGAGATAAGCTAGAATATAACTTCATAAGTAGCTAATCACAAGAATCGAGTAAGTATGAACATGAATATGAAAGCAATTAGAACTAAATGACGGTGAGTGGCGTACATGGGTGCAAGACCCTACTTGTCCATGCTTGTATGCCAATCGAGCCCTCATAAGTCCAAAAAGTACACCCACGTACAATCTTAAGGTAAAGAATGGTATATTAGAAATACAGTCTAACAGTGCCAAGTCTCAAATGAACTCATAACCAATAATTCTTATGAAATCACAATTTCAATAGCACAACCAAACTTGGCCTTAGAGACAATCTGTATACCCCAACCTAGCCTTAGAGCTAGGCTATGTCCTGGACTTAGATCCAAGCTGTGACTTGGCCTCGGACCCAGGCTGTAGTTCTAACATGGCCTCAAGCCGCAAATATAGTCAGACATGGCCAATATGGTCTGACATGGCCTTAGGCCTCAGATATAATCCAATATGGACTCAAATGATGTGGACTTAAATGATATCGCCTCAAACGATATGGCCTCAAATAATACAACCTTAAATGATATGGCTTCAAACCAGGGGTATACAAAATATAGTTGATCCTCGTCTATCAATCTCGTAATGGAAGGACAAGTAACAACATGGGAGATTCTCAGGCATTGTACTGTAAAAGATCTTACTCTGAGCACTTAGTGGTTTGTCGGTCACCTCTAACTTCGAGCAGAATCCGATGTATGGGGGACATTCCAGAAAAGCAAGCGAATCATGTGAATAATTAGGTCCACGTCTTGTCACAACCTATCTAAGGCTTAACTCTATTAGATCCAAGTCTACTGTTTTGGTATATAAGAATCTATGCCTCTCAAGTCAACCCGAAGGAATATATAGTAGTCTATCTACTCTAAACAATACATGTCCAGGGCATCAACTAACCTAAGCCTAGACTAAGGCCCAGCGATTATCAGATAAATAGAAATACAACAGATAATCAGTATATTAATCACATGCAACCTCAACATGCCAAACAGATACCCTGTCAACCCCATATATTTTCTAATACAATAAATCTAATAAGTACAACCTCAGACTAGTTTCCCTGCCCAATATTCATACTATTCAGACAAAAAAGAGAAAGCTCGTGGATCGAACATCATAATTTTTTCTACAAGGTACAAGTTTAGGAATTCAAGCATTCAAACATTCAAGTTCAAGAACGACTCAAGATCAAGACCACCAAATTCAAGAACAAACTCAAAAGCCCTCGTAATCATGTACAAGTCAAGACGAAGAACATGTTCATCAAGTTCATGTCCATATCAAGCACATTAAATTTACAAATCAAGATCAAGATCACAAGATTTAAAATCAAGCCTAAAAGCCCTTGAATTCAATTACAAGTCAAGATCAAATTGATAGAGTTCAACAATATTGAAGATCAAGTTTACAAGTCCTTGAATTTATATTTGAAAAGGCGAATCAAAGGATTCATAAAGATTGCCATACTTATATTTGAAATAAAATACTATAATCATTGTGATATTTTCAGTCTTGATTATTATTTTCTCGACATGATTGTTTAGAGAGCCGCCACTTAATTTTTAAAAAAAATTAAGAAAACTTAATTTAAAAAGACTCTAACAGGTTAAGTCATTAAATTTTTTAGAGAAAATGGGCAAGAGATTCATATTTTCGCTTTGAGAAGATGTTAACATTCAAAGTGGCTGCGAAGTGTTGGAAATTATTGAAAATTCACGGAAAAAATCTAAGTTTGAGACGTGCCTATGACACTGTCCTTAAGGATATTTCACCCGGTGTGGATGTATCCCCCAGGATTCAACAAGCTCTTCTAGTGTAAACTAGGAGCCAAAAACTAACAAAGATTAATTTTAACAAAATCGAGCAATAGAAAGAAAACTTAGGAAGTAGTGTTTTTCTCTTCTTCTCTACAATAACTAAGTTCCTTAGGAACTTATATATTAAAAATAAAATTAACCAACGGTCTGTAAAAATAAAAGGCCATAAAGAGTCCATATTAAAACAAAAAAAACTGATAACATTTAAAAGGCCATTTGCAAGAAAAGAAACTGTCAGAGAGTTTCCATAATTAAAACAATTGATTCCTCCAACTTTACAATTTAAATACCTTTTGGACCAAAAAATATATTATTTTAATACTCTTAATAATGGATAGTAAATATAATTATTCTTTCAATCAAATTAATTAAAAGATATTATAAAATATATTGTTTTAAAATTCTTTTTTAAGATACTAATAGAAATAATTTACCTACAATCCCCTATATATCTCAAAAAAATAATAAAAACAAAATAAAATATTTTGCTGGGTTTCACATATGAATACAATGCATCGAATTTGGTGTCTTATAGACTATGAACCAGACCTAGATAAAACAAGATTAAACTTACATAATAATTGGTGAAATTTAGAACTTCTATGAACCAAAAATTCTTTTGTAAGCTCAGAGTCTCATTTTATCACATTATACTCGCACAATCTTTGTTGTTATCACGATTTTGCGCTAAGAGGCCATGCGTATGTCCTGATATTCATGAGTGCTTTAGAAATTTGTCACAATTTCATAGGAGAGGCACCACTCCACATTCATATAGGTCCACCTATCTAGTGTATTCTGCAGAGCAATACACCACCTATAAAAGATATGATAATGGATTAAGAAAATTTAACCTCACTTCCTTGCAGATTTGCACTATATGCACTCCATATTAGATCAAAGATGGGATAAAAATTTATAGTGCACAAGATAGAACAATGACTTGTTATTACCCGTATGAACTTAATTCATGGGATCTCCAATCACATAGGTTGGGTTACTGTCATGTTCAATATACAACTTGTCAATAGTCCCATTCTCATTGAAGCTTCATATTATAATATTTACCCAAATTTTCTTAGCCAATGAATTAGCCAAATTCGCTTCTGACTTCACAATTTGTGGATATGATTCCACCTCTTAATAAATACTCTATTACTATTTCTTTTCTACTATAGCCAATGTGCTTAGTAGTCACCGTATGAAAGTTTATTTATTTTATATACTCTTTCTTTTCTACTATAGCCAATGTGTGTAGTAGTCACCATATGAAAGTTTGTTTATTTTATATCAACATAAATGCTCATCAAGAAATCACTTCACATCATTATCAGCCAACTCCATCATATCTAGCTGATAAATTATCCATCCAATGGATATATGTACATTTTGAATAATATAACCCAAACTAAATTACATAACTTTAATAAGATACTTACCCCCATATTTTTGAAATTTAACTTAGACAATTAATATGTTTTAACCCCCATATTTTTGAAGACCATCATCTAAATAATATGCCAACAACATAACTCAACTAATAATTCTCACTATATCATCATTCAAAAACTTATTAACTCTAATAGTCATAATTTACAAATTTTTAAATTAAATCACAAAAAATTATATCATATTTTCATAAAGAAAAATTCTCAATTTTGTAACCAACACTAATAATTTACTTATATGAATTCTCAACCAAATAATAAGCATATACATTACATTTAAACATTTAGATTTGAAAATCAAGAAGCACTAACAGAGAAAGGAATTTTATTACTAAAGTAAACATGTAAATTACACTCTAACATTTAGATTTGAAAATAAAAAAATATTAACATACAAAAAAATTTTATTACCAAAAGCTAACACATCAAAACATAAAACATTTTTATTTATTCATATGATCCAAACTTAGCATGTCAAAAGTAACTAGTTAAGTACTAGTATCTTCACTCATGACTTTAGACACATTTAGAACAAATAAGCCATGATTATTATACCTTTTACCCATAAACACATTATTTTTGGTTATCACAACCTTTCTAGATTCAAATGCAACTTTTACCCCCTCCATTCTAATAATCCCAGTGAAACCAAATTGGTTCAGATACTAGGAACATACAACACTTCAGTTAATGCCAATGTTTTTTCAGATGTGAGTTTGAGAAGAACTTTTCCTTTTCCAAGGACTTGAGTTGTTGTAGAGTCACCAAGATACACAACTTCTTCTCCTTCATTGACTTAGGTGTAAGACACAAACTTTATTTTAGTGGCACAAGTATGCCTCGTAGCACCTGAATCTATCACCCAATCACTCACATTTGCCACTAAATTCACTTGGAAAATGATTACCACAATTATATCATCTTTTTTAGCCAGATTTACTCTTGGCTTAGTAGGATTGTCATTTTTCCCAACTCCGTGTCTGCATTGGGCTGCATAGTGGCCTGGTTTACCACAAATAAAACAATTATCTTTCTTCTTAAAGGTTTGATTGTTGGGCCTGAGTTTCTGATCAAGTTCTTTTTCATACCTGTTTTTTTATTGCGAGACTTATTGTCTTCCACAAGATTGACTTTTGTAGCAATTTTTTTTGCTTTGGTATAAACTGATTCCTTTCTATTGGTATCCTCAGTGATGATGTGTTTCACCAAATCTTCAAGAAATAGTTATTTTTGTTTGTGCTTCAAATTTTGTTTGTAGTCACTCTAAGATAGTGGTAGCTTTTCAATCAACACTCTAGCCACAAATTGTTCCGGTAAATAATTTTCTCCGACTTAAGATCTTCAATTAGTTTGTGAAACTTGTTGATTTGGACTTTCACATCTTTCTCCTCGACCATCTCCCATTTGTAAAAATTACCAACAATAAGTTTTTGTTTGGTAGCATCTTTAGTAGTGTATTTGACAAGTAGCGATCCTCAAATCTCCTTTGCTTCCTTATTAGAATAGTACATATCAAACAACTCATTTGAAAGAGTACTTAGTATTGTGTGTTTGCATACCTTGTTTGCATAAGTCCACTGAGTTAGTTGGTCAGCAGGAGATTCATTCGGTTTTGGATCTATTAACACGGACGTCACTCCATACATGTCAAGAGCAGAAAAATATGTTTTTGCCACCTTTTAAAATTTTGCCCATCAAAAACTTGCACCTTTGAAACATCAAGGAAGTATTTTGTGATCTTATGCGAAGGTACAATAGAAACAACACCACTAGATGTTTTTGCAACAGTAGCGTTATTATCAATAACAGTAGCAGATTGATTGTTTCGTGAACCATGATTATAGAAGAAATATCCTTAAGATTATTGGAAATTATTGAAAATTCACAGAAAAACTCTAAGCTTGAGGCGATAGGCATTGTCCTTAAGGATATTTCACCCGGTGTAAATGTATCCCCCAAGATTTAACAAGCTTTTCTAGTGTAAATTAGGAGCCAAAAACTAACAAAAATTAATTTTAACAAAACCCAGCTATAGAAAGAAAACTAAGAAAGTAGTGTTTTTCTCTTCTCTACAAAAACCAAGTTCCTTAGGAGCTTATATATTAAAATAAAAACAACCAACAGTTTGTAAAAATAAAAGTCCATAAAGAGGCCATATTAAAACAAAAGAAACTGTTAACATTTAAAAGGTCATTTGCAAGAAAAGAAATTGTCAGATAGTTTCCATAATTAAAACAATTGATTCCTCCAACTTTACAATTCAAATACATTTTGGACCAAAAAATATATTACTTTAATACTCTTAATAATAGATAATAAATATAATTATTCTTTCAATCAAATTTATTAAAAGATATTATAAAATATATTATTTTAGAAATTCTTTTTTGAGATACTAATAAAAATAATTTATCAACACTAAGTGTGCGGTTATTCGATGGATTGACTATAACATTTGACTTACTTTGAGGAAATTTACTTAAAAATAATAAATAATTAAAAGAAAAACTTATATTGATAAATTATATCAAGAAAATATTTATCAAATATAGCAAATAAAATTTTTTTTGCTGAACACTTAAAATATATTTATAATACAATTTTAATACATATTACAAAAAAAAAAATTATAAAACATATACAATATAGATTTTATTGATGAATAATAGATTTATCACACTGTAACATACATTGTGCCAGTTTCTTATCAAACAAGCAGAATATATTTTTAAACACTTATAATATAGTTATATTGCATGCATGATTTACTTTTAATATGGTAGTCTAAAAGAGTTGGCTCACCCTTGAATTCGGTCACTTAGTGATCTCCTAGCTGAGGTCTGTCAATAGCCGACTGAAGATGGTTGTACTCATAAAGAAAGAGCAAGTGTAGTATTATTACACATAACAAAAGTCTACTGGTAGGATCATGCGGCTATTCCATAAATAAAATATATACATGTAACCACAACATAGTAACACCATACATATATAGAAAACACTAACAAGTTACAAGTTCATGTGCAATATACAATTTACAATGTCAATCTCAAAAGCAACAATCAATAATGGTCCTCTCATGGAACACATACTTAAGCTATTAGCATGACAAAATATGGCACCCGATTCAATATGTGACTAAACGTGACATACGATTTAATATATGTCAAAAGATGACATCCGATTCAATATGCATCAGAACATAACAACCAATCCAATATGTGTCAAAACATGACACCCGATCTAATATATGGCAGAACGTGACACTCGATCCAAATCACAATCGCAATTGCAATCATAGTCACAGTCGCAACCATAGTCAATTGCACAATCAAATAGTGAGTTCATTATATGCAATTGATCACAAGTATCCATTTCTTTCATTGCATTCTGTCTTTCTTTATTCACATATATGCGGCTAATACTTACAATACAATTAATAGGTACATATATCACAGACGAAAAATTAAACTATCACCTACCAGAAATAAGCCTTAGGAATCTCTAAAGAACTGTAGTTTTATATTTTTTCAAAGCCTTGGCTCGTTCTTGGTAAAAATAAATAAGAAATAAAAAGAATCAATGAACAATAACCCACAATATATGGATTATCAAAATTCTAATTCTTAGTCACTTTGATAATCATCTCCCCTTCAACTAGGGCTTTTTCCATCATTAATATTAGGTCAAAACCTTTTCATATGAGTATTTTCATAGATTTTAAGATCTAGAAATTAAGTTACAGGTTATAAGAATGATTAACTTACCTTTATCGAAAAAGCAGGTGGAAAACTAAAGAAAAATAGTCGTAGGACGCTTTTAGTCTCTCTAAAATGAAATGGGAGAAATAAAAACGATTTTAGGACTTTTTTGACTTAAATTGTGACTGTCCTGTTATAACAACTACTTATCCCGCCATAGAGGCCCCATCATAGTTGGAATAATTCCATCATGACGGGTTGCATCGATACAAAAACTCGAAATTTGCATACCAAGCCCTCATTTCGCAACACACCCTCAAACCATGATGTTCTAAAATCAACCCTTTGCACCAAGATCAATTTCGAGAGTTCTACTTATCCAAATTCAATTCTGTAAAGTCGTATAGGATAATCTTTATTGTCTTAACTATCAATTCAAAATATCATAATCATAATCCAAATCCAAATCCTAATTCATTATTTCATTACCCTAGATCTCACCTGACTCAGATTTCGTCCAAGTCTGATCTAGGCTCATTTCAAGTTACTATTTTAGAATTTTCTGGTTCAATTTCTTTCCCCATTGACCATTCATAACGATAGGAGTAAATTATTATAAAAGGTGCCAAGTCGATTTTTCTATTACCACAATTATTATATGTAAATCATTATAAATAGAGTTGTTTACCTAACAAAATATTATTCGAACTGAAGCTTAAGGTAGGCTTTTATATAGGCTCATATTATTTGAGAATTTGGACTTTATTCTAAATGATCTTTCTCGTAGTTTTAAGATGGTGTTTTGACTTGCAGAGTGAGTGACACGATTCTCAAGGTATTACAGAATAATATTCTAGTTTTGAATATTTTTGAGTTAAAGTAATGAAAATGTTTAAGCAACGTCTACATGAGGAGTTAATGAACTTGGATTTGAGTTTGGTCAGCTTTGTGAGACCTGAAGCATGAATTCTGGTTTGGGTCTTATTTGTTTCTATTAAGATTAACTTGCTTAAATATGAATAACTAAAATGTTTAAATTTGAACATTATTTATTTTTCCAACATCTGAATGTGCATATTTATTCCTTTGTAAAGTAATAAATATAT
>JAPFFP010000089.1:4546659-4562118 GCA_026153255.1 Solanum medicagineum
AATAACCAAAATTCCAGAGTAAGCTTTTACTTGGTCTTATTACCCCTTTAAATTTATTTTTTTCGTAATTTAATACATTTTATTTACCTACTTGATAGGCTTAACCAACTAAATTATGTTATATGTATAATACAAGCACGGACCTCACATGGAAAGAATCCCGATTTTCCAATCTTCAAACTAACCTTTCCCTTTGATGTTTCCCTTTATATTTTTCCTACACGTTAATACCAATTTCGAATCAATTTTTCCTTTTTACTATTTCTTTTACTTTCGGCATTCCTATTAATTGACTAACCTTCCCCATTAAAGCATCTTCAACCGTGTTTATCTAAATCCTCACATTTTCAATATTAAACCTTAAGGTAGAATTTTAATTGTTTGATGGTTGATTTCAAAAAATTCAAAAGGGAACATCATCTACTTGCTATTTCGAAGTTTAAAGACTCTAATTTGGAGGAAGTCACAGCTTGAAAGGTTAGTTTTTTTCCTTACATTTTCGTTTTTTGTTAGTGTTATATTTAGATTTAGTAGCATTCGTTGTTGGTGTTGATGTAGGTTTCAAATTTTGTGTGATTTGTTGCTGATTTTTAGGATTTCTATTATCCTTTTTCCTAGTTTAAATAATGATTTCGCGGTGTATGATTTCCAAGTCGTGCATGTGTAAGAACACTCCAATTTTTTTTCTTGATCTTCACCTCTGAAAAAATAATAAAAAGACAAAATGAGTTGGTTATCGTGTGCGTGTGGGCTTTTAGAGTAAAATAACCTAAAACTCATGTTGGATCTTGTGTCTATTTGAAGTCTTAACATGTGGGGTTATAGGTGTATTATATGTGAAGTATTTATGTGTGGGTTTATAGGTGTATTACGGGTGACATCTCTTGGGGTTATAGGTGAACTTGTGAAGACAAAATGAGTTGGGTGTTGTGTTGTTTTAACTTGTGTCTTACTTGTGCTTAACTGTGATCTGTGTCAAATCAAAATTATGTCTTTTTCCAACAGGTTTGTGCTTATTTGTTGTTAATGTTTATGCATAGGTATGAGTGGATTTTCATTCCTTCCTATAAGGTTTTATCATGGTGGGACCTTATTGTTTGAAGGTGAGGGAGCAAAGTATATGGGTGGTTTAGTAACTGAATATCAAAATGTTGACATTGATACAATATCATATTTTGAGATTAAAGATTATATTAAAGAACTTGGATATAGCCCAAACTGCAAATTTAGTATTAGGCCACCTAATAGTTGTATCTTAGGAGATGTTGACAATGATGATATTCTATTGCCAATGTGTAATTGTTTGCAGAGTGAGGATACTTTGGATATTTATGTGCACATGCCTGAGGAGGAATCTGGTGCACCTTTTAATGAAAGGGGTGGGGGGAACTATTGCTGGTCAAAGTATGGTAGATAAGGATGTAGGTGAGGCTTCTTTTAATGGGGTAGATGCATCCCTAAATACTACCTCAAATATTCCCTCTATATCAGATCAAATAGCTTCAGATAATGATTTATCAGATTCTGAAGATAGTGATTACTCTTTGAAAGGATCTAATGAATCAACTGATGGGTCTGAAAATAGTGAGTTTCTTGAAGATGACAATTATGGAAGTGATGTTCATGAGTAGTTAGCAGAGCTTAGGGCTTCGAAAAGATCTTTTCTTAGGAGGAAAAGAAGGGAGAGAATTCCTGCAGACACTGAAGAAATAGCATGTGGGAATGCTGGGGCAGGTCTTGGGTTTGATGAGACTGCAATTTTGAAAATTAATTTAGTGGGAAGACTAGGGGTTGATGAACCATATTATGCAAGTTCAGATGCATGCAGCTTTGAAATTGATACCGATGATAGTTGTCTTGAGGCAGGTGAAAAAATGAGGTTTAAAATGCCTAAAACAAGAAGAAAAAAGGCCACAAATAGTGTTAGGTTTGATCCCAACAGTAAGAAGATTGTGTGGCAGTTGGGTATGATATTTGAAAATGTGAAAGAGTTTAGGTTGGCAGTCACTGAGTATGCAGTTCAGAGAAGGTTTCAGATTGAGAAGTGCGTTAATGAGACAACTAGAGTAAGAGTGAGATCTTGCAAGGAAAATTGCAAGTGGTTACTGTATGCAAGTCTTGATAGTAAAACTAATAACTTTATTATTAAGACTTACCATCCAGTACATCAATGTCAGAAGTCTACCAGAAATTACTTGTGCAACTCAAAATTTCTTGCTAGTGTTTTTAAGGATAGAGTGACTGAACAACCAAACATTAGAGTCTTCAAGTTGCAAGAGTTAATTGGGAAGAAGTATAAAGTGCATGTTGGTAAGATCACATCTTGAAGAGCAAGAGCTAAGATTCTAAATCAAATAATGGGTGATCACATTAAGGAGTTTGGTAGATATTCTTGATTACAAGGATGAACTATTGAAGTCAAATCCTGGGAGTACTTGTGTGGTGAATCTTGGTGAAGCTAATGAACTTGGTAAGCTAGCATTTCAGTCATTTTACATTTGTTTTGAAGCATTGAAGATGGTAGTCATGTCATGTAAAAAATGTATTGGGCTAGATGGTTGTTTCTTGAAGGGAGTATGCAGGGGTTAATTATTGATTGCAGTTGCCAAAGATGGCAACAACCAAATGCTTCCTCTTGCTTTGGCTGTAGTGGAAAATGAAAACAAAAATAGCTGGAGTTGGTTTAATTCTCTGTTACAAGAAGAATTAAGATTAGGAGATGGAGCAGGTTTCACCATAATGTCAGACATGCAAAAGGTAAGCTTATGTTTCAGTTTAATACTCTATTTTCTTACTCTCTGTTTCAGGTTGTTTAACTTTTTCATATTTATTATTATTTTTAGGGACTGGATATAGCTATCAAGGAGTTGTTACTAACTTGTGATGAAAGAAGGTGTGCTAGGCATATCCTAGCAAATTAGTCAAAGAATTGGAGGGCCTGCAGAGGAAGAATCTATTCTGGAAGTGTGCTAAAAGTACCTTTGAAACTGAGTTCAAAGAGAATCTGAAAGAGTTGTCTAAATTGGGTAAGAATATAGAAGATGAGCTTTTGTTTTCTGATAAAGAATATTGGTGCAAAGTTTATTTTAATTATGAAGTTAAGTGTGATTCAATAGATAATAATATGCGTGAGAGTTTTAATTCTTGGACCTTGGCTGCAAGGCATAAAACCATCATTAGTATTCTTGAAGAGATAAGGGTTAAGGTGATGACTAGGCTAGCTAAGTTAAGTCATTTTCCAAACTCTTGGGCAAGCAACTTCTCTCCAATGGCAATGAAAATATTGGAGGAGAATGTTGATAAGTCAATGAGGTGTAGCATTGAGTTTAATGGAGTAACAGGTTATGAAGTTTTGGATGGATGCAACCAACACACTGTATGTTTGAGAAAAATGGAGTGTAGTTGTAGATCGTGGATGTTGAAGGGGATATCTTGTGCACATGCATTAGCTGCAATGTTGCATAAGCAATATGATCCACAAATTTCATTCATCTATGTTACTCTAAAGAGCAGTACATTCAGACTTACTCAGATTTCATTCAACCTGTAAACAACATGCCAATGTGGCCAGAATTATGAGGATGCCATTTGCTAAGGACTGATGGTGTCGGTTCTAATGCTGTGGAAGAAAATGCTACACTTAGTTCAACTATTGCAGAACCATCAACAACTTCGAGAAAAGGAAGAGGAAGACCAAATGTATATTTTTATTCTATACATTACATTTCATACTTGATCAAATACTAAGTACTTTGTGTTTATTTGAAACCAACAAATAATGAAAGTGATCAACCTGCTGTAAAAATAGAAAGAGGTAGGCCTAGAAAGCATGAGGCAACAGGGCCAAGTGTGTCGAGGAATGAAGTTGCAACTGCTGAAACAAGTGCTGGTGGAGGAAGAGGAGTTATCACCCACTGGAATGGGAAGGGATAGGGGTGAAGCAAGAGGAGTCAATCACCCACTAGAAAGTTGGTTTACATATTCTCAAGGAAGTACAACACAATGCAAGCCAGAATTCAAGTTCAACACCAAGGGAAAGTGCTAATGTCAATGAACGAAGTGGTGCTAGAAACACAACCAAATTTAAAAGGTCAAGTGTAATTGGAATGGGAGTATTTCAAGCTGAAAATGGAGTCAAAACATTAAATATAAGTATTGTGCTATTCTATAATGTTTGATCTTTAATAACAATTTCATGTTATTAAATTAATTTTTTTGTAGCCTGCACTGCCAAGTACTAGAATCTTATCGACTGGACCAAAAAGAGTCTTGAAATCATCAGTTATAACTGGAGATATTGGATTTAAACCAACAAGTGGATTGAAGTGGAAAGGAAATCAAGCAATCACAACAAAAAGGCTTCAGGAGATTGTAGATCAATCAAGGACTTTAAATTAAGACTTTCATCTTGACAGTCCCTTTTGCTTACTGTTTTGGTGATATTAAGACACTCTTCTTTTGTTTCTTGTTTGAAGGAAAAACAATTACTCCTTTTTGTACTAAAATGGCAGTGAGATTCTAATATTAGTGTTGAAGTTTTGTTTTACTTCAGTTGTGTTTATGGATGTTGTTTGTATTTGTGTTGTTGTATGAAAATATTTTAGTGTATGTCATTCGTATTTGTTTGATTATGTTTATGAATGTCGTAATTTGAATGTCATTGGTATATGTGCTGTTATGTAGCTGGGATTTTTGAGATGGAAGCTTAGAGAAATGGAGTGATCTTTTATAAAAGGTGATGAGTGAAAAGAAAAATAGTGTTTGATCCTTTTTTACTGGATTTTTTTTACAATTATATAAGCCTTTTTGGTTTTATTTTTCATTTAGTGACTAGGCTGGCGCACTTTATAATAGGATCATGTTATGTTCTCTTAACAGGAAGTAGTAGCAATAAAGGAGAAAAGTAGCAAAAAGCTACTGCGCCACCATAAAAGTAGCAAAAAAGCCAGAAATTGTATGAACGCCACCAAAAAGTAGCAAAAAAGAAAAAAAAGAATAGTTTAAAATAACAAAGTCTCACATGTCTTACTCCACACACCATATAATTTCCATAAAAGAAAATAATTAGTCATCCTTATTGAACACAACAATCTTGAATCTATTACTACTCAAAATATATGCTATTATGGGGAAGGCAAATACGTTTCATTTTTCTTCAACTTACCTCCTTCGACTAAAAAACTAGCATAGATCGTTACGAAAGAAATTTTCTAGAAAATGAACATGATCTTCTTTTCATGTGCATATGATTCTCTTTCAGATCACATGAATTTCCAAGTTGTTCCAATTACATTTTGATTTGCTCATAATTTTGTCTCTAACTCCTTAATGTTGTTCACCAATCTCGGAAGAATAAATTAAGATCTTTCGTTAACTCTTTCCTTGTCTTTCCATCAGAAAATTTACAATTTCCAACTTCATAGCGAGGACAAGACCAAAATCGTCTATCCGAGATTTTGTTCAGACCAAGAAGCCTACATTTGCAATAAAATGCCGTGCTAACATCGAACTTCAGCATCTAACATTCGATCATTCTCGTCCATACACAATTTATTCAACTCACATTTTGTCATTTCTAACAGAGATAAAAAAAATTTCAAAAAAAATAATGAAGATAGAGAGAGAGAACAATGGAAATACCTTATAAATATTGAAGGTAGAATAATAAAGGTTGAAAGAAATGGAGAAAAGATATTTTATTTTAAAATAATGGAGGTGAAAAGAATAATGAAGGTAGCATGAGATAATAGTGAAGATGGGTTGTGGAGGTGTGGGTAAATGAACAAGAAAACATATTTAACAGATAATAATGAAGGTTTTTCTTATTCAAACGTTCAGATGACATGTGACACTCTTTTATTGGTCACAACTACCTAAAGTTCCTTCCCACGTGTCACATCCAGGGAGGGTAGTAACTGGTACTCGGAGGCTATTACTAATCACCAAGCAAGCCACCTAGTCTCATTGAATTCATTCAATCAATTCAATAGCGGAAGCCAATGAAGAAACAACTAACTATCAGTGGGCTATTAACTCAATCCATCATTAAGAGTAGAAATAAAAGAACAACTCAATAATAATAAGAAAATGGGGTAAGAATCTCAACATCAACTGTCAACTATCCATGTCTATGAATCCTTTATAGCTAACCTCAAAGAAGTTACTATGACAGGTCATGGCTACCACAGTCCAATGAAATAACTCGAAATAAATGAAAGGTAAATATGTCCTCTGAAAGCAAGGGAGGACTCACTATGTCTGGATCATGGAGCTCTAGGCCTCAACGGTTCACCTGCTGAAGTCCCCTGTCTACAAAATCTGCATCATAAAACGATGCAGCACCAAAGGGGTATTAGTACGTGGAATGTACTATATGTAAAATGGGCTAGATTAAACAATATACAATGACATCTGCCCATCAATCACTCGATCTCAACCCAGAGTTGGGAATAGAACTCTACCACCCCATAATCAATCAAGACTCGTGTTATCACATCGACATCAAAATACTTTCATCAGGGGACCTATCTAGGAGTTTCTTGGACCTACACCCATTACCTATGAGCCGATGATGGTACAACAAGGTGATGTCGTTACGACATCCGCCCAATACCTTGTCAGGGTGAAAAGGCGTACATTAGGGGTTATGATAACATCATGTCCTCTTTTCGGACTAAGGAAACATACGTTCTCACGGTCCACTCCTTTGCTACGCTGGCCACGTAGTTAATGAGTGCGAGTAGGACTCACTCTTATCCATATTCGGTGCTCAATACTCCTCCCAGGACTCAGTATGCTCATAAACATCAACATCAAATTTTTCTCATCATTTAGTCTCTTTTGGACAAGACATCATCTCATAGCATTATCTCTCAACTCAAGAATATTATGATCATTCTTTAAAACTCATGTGTGGCCTCTTAGAGACTCTAAGGGACTCACACTCCATTAACATCAGCAACATTATCATCAGTATTCACTTGGATCAAGACCCAGACCACATCAATCATGTATACATATGACATCCGGGCTCTAGACATCAACCCCTAGCTCCATTCATGGATTCTTTAACAATTAAACATGCATACTATACACAATAGCTCAATAAATCAGTTGAATACATAATTAAACTTATGATGGTTATCTACTCACGAAAATATGTGTAGAATAATAGTAATTCTCAAGATAGCATTTGAGAAATCGTAACATAAATCCATCATCTATCAACTATCAACCTAATTCAATCGTGGGGGAACATGGGAGAAGAATTCCATGTTCTGGGTAGTTTTTACATACTTGAGATGGCGAATTACCGACTCTTCTCCAAGAACTTGAACTTAAACCCTCACCCTATGAGCTTTCTGTCTCCCCTCTCCAAGGCTTCTTACGTAGAACTTAAAGAGTAATTGGGTTTTTTGAACCCTCAATCGATATAAACGACCTTTAAAATATTTTTTAGAAGTTAGGATAGGGTGGGGAATGACCAAAAGGTCCTTCCCGAATTAAATTTTTTTTTTAAATCTTGCATACAGGTCCGTGATGCGCCAGGGGCGCAGACCAGTATAATTTTGCAATTTTTTGAAATTTTGAATTCCCGTCAATTTGTTTTTAAAAAAGACAAAGTGTTACTTCACGCCCCCTCCGCGTTACTTCAAGGGCGCGAACAAACACTGTTTTTGCATTAATTAGCGAAAAATTAATTTTTTCTCCAGTTGCTATTAAATCAGGTTGAGATCATTTTCCCACTCAATTTTTGGCGCTGATCATAAATTCGATCTCGAATTTCCAATTAGAGCTTTGGAAGACGCGTTGCGCGCATGATTACGGTTTAGGGGCATTTTGATAATTTTACAAGGTGTTACATCATCTACCCCTTGGGATCATTTATCCTCGAATGATGAGTAAAAGTCGAATAGAAACACGAGTAACCTCAAAACTCATCTCATTCCTCACTCAGAAACTCTCCAGCTCCCAACTATCCATCACCTATCTATCTCTATCTTAGACTCGGGAACTAGACTAAATATATCAAATTCAAGAACAAAACTTTAATAGTGTTAAGGGTAGGGACTTTACATTCAACATCATCTTCATTTGGCATGAATAGGTGTGGTATTTGAGTTTCATTCAGCTTCCCACATAGCTTCCTTAACAAATTGATTCCTCCATAGAACTTTGACAGAGCTTATCTCTTTGTTTCTCATCTTACGAACTTGTCGATCAAGGGTTTGGACTGGAATTTCTTCATAAGATAGACTATCCTTCACTCCTGTACTCTCAACAGGAATTGCTAAGGCAGAATCTCCGAAACACATCTTTAACATTGAAATGTGAAACATCGGATGGACTCCATCTAACTTGGAAGGCAAATCTAGCTCACAAGCAACCTTCCAAATCCTTCTTACAATTTGGTATGGTCCGATATAACATGGACTCAACTTCCCCTTCTTACCAAAACTCATGACACCCTTCATGGGTGACACCCCAATCATCCACCTCAAACTCCAAGTCTCTTGTCCTCATGTTTGTGTAAGACTTTTGACGACTCTGTACTATCTTCAACCTCTCTTTGATGAATTTCACCTTCCCCATAGACTTGTGGAAAAGATCAGGTCCGATCAATTCAGCTTCATCAACCTTAAACCAGCCAATGGGTGATCTACATCTCTTCCCATAGAGTGCCTCATAAGGGGCCATCTGAATGTTGGCATGGTAGCTATTGTTGTACGCAAACTTAATCAATAGTAGGTGGTCATCCCAATTACCCTTGAAGTCGGTGACACAAGCTCTCAACATATCTTCCAAAGTCTAGATGGTACGCTCTGCCTATCCATCTATCTGTGGGTGAAAAGTTGTGCTTAGATGTACTTTCGTACCCAATCCTCTCTAAAAAGACCTCCAAAATTGAGAGGTGAATTGAGCTCCTCTATCCGAGATGATGGACAAGGGAACTCCATGTTTCCTCACAATCTCACGAATGTACAGTCAGGCATACTCCTCAGTTGTATTAGTTGTCTTGACTGCCAAAAAGTGGGCTGATTTCGTCATCCTATCATCAATCACGCATATCGAATCATGCTGCTTTCGGGTTCTTGGTAAGCCAGTGATGAAATCCATGTTGATCATCTCCCACTTCCACTCAGGAATTTCAAAAGTTCTGAGCTAATCCACATGGTCTCTCATGTTCAACCTTGACCTGTTGAGAATTGGGGCACTTAGAGACAAATTCAGCAATGTCCCTCTTCATTCCATTCCACCAATAGACTTCTCTCAAGTCCTGGTACATCTTGGTAGCACTAGGATGAATAGAATATCTAAAGCTATGAGCTTCCGTATGATCCTGTCTTGAACCCCCTCAACATCCGGCACACACAATCTACCCTAGTATGTCAAGACCCCATCTCCCCTTTTGGAGAAAACCACCACCTTCTGCTTGTGAACTGCTTCTTTCAATTGGAAAAAAACGGGGTCTTGTCCTTCCTTTTCCTTCTCTTCTGACACTAAGGATGAGGTAGACCCATTCTTAACATAGACCCTGCCTTCATTGTTTTCCTCGTGTTGCATTCCCAATCGAGACAATCTATGCACTTCCTTAGACAGTTTTCTCTTCCCTTCCTCCACATAGGCAGTGCTATCCATAGACAACCTGCTAAGAGCATCATTAATAATATTATCCTTACCTGGATGGTAGAGGATGCTCATATCATAGTCCTTGAGCAACTCCAACCATCTCCTCTGCCGCAGGTTGAGCTCTTTCTGACTAAACACATATTGCAGACTCTTGTTGTCAGTGAACACGTCCACATGCTCTCCATACAAGTAGAGATGCCAGATCTTTAGCGCGAATACCGCCACTGCCAATTTGGGATCATGAGTCGGATAGTTCTTCTCATGGATCTTGAGTTATTCGGAAGCATAAGCTATTACCTTCCCCCTCTGCATCAACACACAACCCAGTCCGACTCTTGAGGCATCACAGTATATCACGAAGTCTCCTGTCCCATCGGGCAAAGTCAAAATTGGTGTTGTAATTAATCTGGTCTCCAAGTCTTGGAAACTCTTTTCGCATTCCTCAGACCACTGAAATTTGGCTTTCTTCTGAGTTAGCTTAGTCAATGGTGCTGACAAAGAAGAGAAGTCCTCAACAAATCTACGGTAGTACCCTGCCAAACCCAAGAAGCTCCTTATTTCAGTCGGGGAAGTTGGTCTAGGCTAGTTCTTAACCGCCCGAATCATTTGGTATCCACTCGAATACCATCTCCTGAAACAACATGGCCTAAGAAAGCCACAGACTTGAGCCAAAACTCACACTTTGAGAATTTTGCGTACAACTCATAGTCTTTGCGCGTTTGCAAAACCACCCTGAGGTGATTAGCATGCTCCTCTTCACCCTTAGAATACACTAGAATATCATCAATGAATATGATCACGAACATGTCAAAGTACGGTCTGAATACCTTGTTCATCAAATCCATGAAAGCTGCAGGTTCATTTGTCAACCCGAAGGACATGACCAAGAACTCAAAGTGGCCATACCGTGTCCTAAAGATTGCCTTTGGAATATCACTTTCCCTTACCTTCAACTAATGGTAACCTGATCTAAGGTCTATCTTGGAGAAATAAGTAGCACCCTGAAGTTGGTCAAATAGATCATCAATCCTAGGAAGGGGATACTTATTCTTTATTGTAACCTAGTTTAGTTGCCGGTAATCTATACACATTCTGGGAGATTCATCTTTCTTACACACAAATAGTATAGGAGCACCCCAAGGTGAGACATTAGGCTTTATGAAACCTTGAGACATTAGGCTTTATGAAACCTTTCTCTAACAAGTCTTTCAATTGTTCTTTCAATTCCTTCAATTCTGCGGGGAACATTGTATATGGTAGAATTGGAATGCGTTAGGTCTCGAAAAGGACATAAATCCCGAAGTCGATCTCCATATCAAGATTGACTCTAGATAGATCATTAGGGAACACCTCAGGCAACTCATTCACAATCGGGACTGACTCAAGAGTAGAAGATTCAACATCATCAGACTTAACTTGCACGAGGTGGTAAATACAACCCTTGAAAATCAACTTGCGGGCTCTAAGATAAGAAATAAATTTGCCCTTAGGTGCATCAGAATTCCCTTATCACTCTAGAACAGGCTTATTAGGAAATTGGAATTTAACAATTCGGGTTCTACAGTCAACAGAAACATAACAAGCGTGAAGCCAATCCATGCCAAGTATCACATCAAAATCAACAATCTCCAATTCTACCAAGTCAACTAAGGTATCTCTATGATAGATGGATGCTATACAAATCTCTGTAAACCCTCTTAGCTAAGATAGACTCGCCAGTAGGGGTAGAAACAGTAAAAGGTTCAAGCAAACACTCTGGAAGAACCCCAAACTTACTAGCCACATAAGGAGTCACAAAAGATAAAGTGACACCCGAATCAAGCAATGCATAACCATCAAAGTTAAAGACTTGAAGCATACCTGTGACAATATCTGGTGCAGCCTCCTGATCCTGTCGATTACCCATAGCATAAAGGCGGTTCGTCCCACTTCTTGCACCCATAGTATTACCCCTTTGCTAACTGCCAACTGGGGGTGCAACAGAGGACTATGCCCTGTTGCTTTCTTCACCTCATGTCCTCTTCAGGTACTCATGCTAGAAGTGACCCGCCTGCCCACATAGGAAATAAGCATCCATTCCCATACGACACCTACCTAGATGGAGCTTCCTAAATTACCATAGGGTGGCTTTCCCTTTGGGTCCTGCGTAACAATGGACCTAGATTGGGCACCCTGAGCCCTGAAATTTTGGAACCCCTGAGACTTCTAATGATACTTGTTTGGCTGAATGGGCGCACTCGCTATACAAGGTGCATGATAAGATGATCTCTTTTAGAAGTAGGACTTGTCACCCTTATTCTGTCTCTACTGGCTAGGCTCATGCCCCGTGGAATTTGCCTTTCTATCTCTCTTCTTGTCCTCCTCTGTCTGTTGGACATACATCATAATTCTGGAGATGTCCACACTAGGAATCAACAAGGCTTCCTTACACTCTTTCTGCACATGTCTGCCCAGACCAAACACAAACTTCCTCATCCTAGCCCTCATATCTTGGACCATCTCCGGAGCATACCTGGACAGTTTAGTAAACTTGAGACTATACTCTTTCACTGTCATTTCTCCTTGATTCAAGTTCATGAATTCATCCACCTTCGCCTCCCTCAACTCTTGATGAAAGAAATGGTCAAGGAAGGCAGTTTCAAACTCCATCCATGCTGCAGGCTCCCCGCATTCTCACCCCTCCACTAGTCCCGCTGGTTGTACCATACGTTAGAAATGTCTTTCAATTGGTAGGAAGCAAGCTCCACACCCTTAAGCTCATCAGCATGCATCGGTTTCAGGACCTTGTACATTTCGTCAATAAAGTTCTGCAGGTCCTCCTCAACCTTAGATCCCGTATACACTGGCGGGTTCATCCTCAAGAAGTGTCTAAGTCTGGTGGTAGCTGAGGGCTCCTGTGAGCTAGAGCTTGGAACTTGAGAACCTCGGCTGTTACCCAGGGAGGCCACCAACTATGTCAACATGGTTATGGCTTCCCTAAACTCTTCCTCTGTGCTGGGAGCTGGCTGGGGCTGATCAGGGAGTGCTTGTGGGACCTCGGCAGTCCTGGGAGGGCATCCCTATCACCTAGTCTCTAGCTGAGCTGGGACCTCGATAAGGTGTTCCCAACAGCTGGGGCTGTGACATCTCACTGTGTGGCTGTCCTCTTTGGCAGTATTTTTTATAAATGCATAACGCACGAGTTAAAACAGGATTTCCATAAGGTTCATCTCTATCGCATGAATCTAAATCATAGAAGAATGGTAACACTTCCTAATGTCCCATAGCCTCTCGCTTATGAAGTGTGGTGCACAACACACCCATAAACAAGACTCTACTAGACACGACTTCATAGACTCCCTAGGACAGTTGAACTCTGGGCTCTGATACCAAGTTTGTCACGCCTCGAGAGAGTACCCCAGGCGTAACTCGTACTCGGAGACTATTGCTAATCCTTAACCGAACCACCTATCTCTTCACATTTGTTCAATCAATTCAATAGCGAAAGAAAATGAAGAAATAACTAATTATCAATGGGCTATCAACTCAATCCATCATAAAGAGTACGAAATAAAAGAACAACTCAATAATAATAAGAACATGGGGAAACAATCGCAACATCAACTGTCAACTATCCATATCTATGAAGCATCTATAGCTAACCTCTAAGAAGGTACCATAACAGGCCATGACAACCACAGTCCAATGAAATAACTCGAAATAAATGAAAGATAAATATGTCCCTCGAAAGCAAGGGAGAACTCACCACGTCTGGATCACGGAGCTCTACACCTTAATGGTTCGCCTGCTGAAGTCCCCTGTCTACAGAATCTGCATCATAAAATGATACAACACCAAAGGGGCGTTAGTACGTCGAATTATTGTATGTAAAATAGGCTAAAGTAAACAATATACATTGACATCCACCCATCAATCACTCGACCTCAACTCAGAGTAAGGAATAGAACTCTACCACCCCACAATCAATCAAGACTTGTTCTATCACATCAGCATCAGAATAATATCATCAGGGGATCTATCTGGGAGTTTCTTGGACCTACACCCATCACCTATGAGCCGGTGATGGTACAACAAAGCAATGTTATCATAGTATTTGCCCTGTACCTTGCCGGGGTGAAAAGGCTTACATCAGGGGTTTATAATAACATCAAGTCCTCTTTTGGGACTAAGGGAACATCCATTTTCACAGTCCAATTCTCTGCTACGGTGGCCACATAGTTAATGAGTGCGAGTAAGACTCACTCTTACCCATTTTTGGTGCTCAATACTCCTTCCAGGACTCAACATGCTCATCAACATCAATATCAAAGTTTTCTCATGGTTTAGTCTCTTTTGGACAAGACATCATCTCATAGCATCATCTCTCAACTCAAGAACATTATGATCATTCTTTAAAACTCATGTATGACCTTTTAAAGACTCTAAGGGACTCGCACTCCATTAACTTCAGCAACATTATCATCAGTATTCACTTAGATCAAGACCCAAACCACATCAATCATGCATACATACGACATCTGGGCTCTAGACGTTATCCCTTAGCTTCATTCATGGATTCTTTAACAATTAAACATGCATAGTATGCATAATAGCTCGATAAGTCAGTTGAATAAATAATTAAAGTTATGATGACCATCTACTTATGAAAATACATGTAAAATAATAGTAATTCTCAAGATAGCATTCAAAAAATCGTAACCTAAACCCATCATCTATCAACTATAAACCTAATTCAATCAGGAGGGCACATGGGAGAACAATCCCATGTTCTGGGTAGCCTTTACATACCTGGGATGGCGAAGTATCGACTCTCTTTCAAGAACTTGAACTCAAACCCTCACCCTAAGAGCTTTATGTCTCCCCTCTCCAAGGCTTCTTATGTGGAACTTAAAGAGAGATTGGGTTAAAAGAGTTAAAAGACCAATTAAAAGATTTGTTGGAAAAGAAATTCATTAGATCTAGTCAATCACCTTAGGGTGCACCGGTGTGGTTTGTAAAGAAGAAGGATGGGTCACTTTAAATGTGCATTGACTACTAGAAACTTAATAGGGTCACTATAAAGAATAGATATCCTCTTTCGAGAATTGATGACTTATTTGACCAATTACAAGAGGCTAGCTTCTTCTCTAAGATTGATCATCGGTCTAAGTATCATCAAGTGAGGGTGAGGGAGTATGATATCCCTAAAACGACCTTCCAGACTAGATATGGGCATTATGAGTTTGTTGTGATGTCTTTTAGGTTAACTAATGCACCGACCATCTTCATGGACCTAATGAATAGGGTCTTCAAACCATACCTTGATTCCTTTGTTGTGGTCTTCATTGATGATATTTTGATCTATTCACATAGTAAAGAGGAGCATATGGGTCACTTGAGGATTGTGTTGCAAAGATTGAAGGAGGAGAAATTGTATGCCAAATATCAAAAGGGTGAATTTTGGTTGAAGGTGGTTGCCTTCTTGGGTCATTTGGTGTCGGGGGTTAGTATTAAGGTGGATCCTAAGAAGATCGATGTGATTATAAATTGGTCTAGACCATTGACCCCGTCAGATATTAGGAGCTTCTTGGGCCTTGCGGGTTACTATAGAAGGTTTGTGGATGGGTTCTCCTCCATTTCTCCCCTTAGATAAAATTGACTCAAAAGAATGTTAAGTTTGTATGGACCGATGAATGTGGTAGAAGCTTCCAAACATTGAAGGATAGGCTTATGTCCATTCCTATATTGTCATTACCGGATGGGCTTGAGGGTCTTGTTGTGTATTGTGATGCATCTAGAGTTGGTTTGGGTTGTGTGCTAATGCAAAATGGTAAGGTCATAGCCTATGCT
>JAPFFP010000089.1:4562218-4579378 GCA_026153255.1 Solanum medicagineum
GAGTTTCCTTGCAGGTGTGGTTAGTCAGTAAAACAAAGGAAACTCTGCCGAAATTTCGGTAGATTTCTTAGGCTTAAGGATGTGGTTTGTGGTTTGACGTTGGTCTAGGTGCCTAGTCGGCACCTGTCACGGCCCCTGGGGTTGGGTCGTGACATTAGTGATGCAAAAAAATACTTTTCCTATCTTGATGACGTAAAATAAATCCTTAATGGGAATGATTATTATATTTTTAAGAAAATAATAGGACCGATTTTCAAAATATCTAACGGGTCCTTACAGCAATGCATGCTATTTTCAATATATGAAAATAAATAATGCATAAGTAATACTCATCATAATTAATGCAAGTATAACTAATACAAGAATTACTAATATACTTTATTTATATTTATTTTTATATGCCCTACAAAACGACGCCTTAATGAAAAAATAGTAATTATTTAGTATTAACAATTTAGAATTCTATATATTCTTTTCAATTGAAAATTGGAATGTATTAGTTAAAATATTAAAAGATTATACAATAAATCTCCTTTCTATCTGGATATGTCCATCATACTAAGCCTTGTTAGCACATATATTGACTTGCTTATATTCCTCCTCAATTTCTAATTATGTTAGGTGGTCCATTTATCTTCAATCCCTATTATCTTGCATAAGCTTGAATTTTGTATTATGTCAAGTAGAACTCTTTGTATAGAAATAAACATTTAACTTAAATATTGCACTCTTGAAAAAAACCATCATACTGGTATAAAATAATAGTATCTAAAAGATGGCATTCTGTTGAAATTCTAATTTTAGATGTAAAAACATGAAAAAGTAGTTTAGAGATATCACATTCTACATGCATATTCCTAATCTACTTTCGAACATAAAGAACTAATTTATGAAGCTATAGAAAAGACTTATAATATCAACAAAACCTTCTAATTCGTCACCCGTTCTGTTGATTTAGCCGTTGCTACCATCTGAGCCATGATGTTAGCATTTTGTACAGTTGTGTGCTGCGAAGTGTATCGGTCAGAGAACCGTACTCTGAAAATTTTGGTTCTGTATACACAAAATAACCTAGTAATGATCTTTTTTCAAGCTCTTCCTTCCATATGTTGAAGAATTCGCCAATAAGCTGATATGATATCTCCCATGAGGAAATTGGAAGATACTCCATATATAAAGAAAAATATGTTTATACGACCATCTTTTATAATTAAAAAAAAACACAAGAAGTAATTATTTTCTAGGTAAAAAGCTCAACAAGTGATATCACTTTCATTCAGAGTAAAAAGAAAACATAATTGATCATAACATAACTATGTTTTCAAAAGACTTAACCACATAATATCATTCGATTTAGAATAAATATTTTAAAGTATTTCATACCTCTATAACAACCCCCCTTAAGTTCTCATAGTTTATTGAAACAAGTTTGCCAACTCGCAGCCTGAAGTCACCAAATCAACATTGGAATCCCTGTATATCTCAATATTTTATTCTTAAAAAGCAATACTATGTAATTCATTTTAATAATTTTGAAATACAATAATTGTGGATAATATAACACATAGATTCTTAAATTTGTAAAGCCAAGACTGTGAATGGTCAATATAAATTAATTGTTCTTATACAATAAGAACAACAATTTGCAAATATCAGTAATTCAAACCTCAAAATTAAGTGCAACTCTTAGTTGGTAAGATCGCAAGGTATCCATTATCATCTGAATTGATGAATCTACTTCCACGATCAATCATTGGTTTCTAATTAGCATGTAACACTTGTCAGGCTGTTCTTGAAGCGAAACCCCCAAGAAGTTTTGGGGGATCTCTTATGCATTTGGTTGTTTTACTACGAGGAAAAAAATTTCTCTACATCAAATCTAATATAGAAGTAAGAGTATTTTGAAAATCTAATATTTAGAATGAATTGAAAAGGAAAAGGAGAATCATCACTTGATGTTGTGCTTACAGACATAAGGTACAAGGTATTAAGTTATGGAATACCTTTGAGAATCGGTTTATAGAAGCTAAGAGTATTTTTTTCATCTGCCATCATTAACACCATTAGTGCTCTCAACACATTGAGATACTTCTGTTAGTATTTGAGTGTTGACTATTGTGCTTGCATTTGGCTGCCAATGCAAAACCCTAACAACAACAAAAAAAATAAATTATACACAAAAACATAAACATACACATCAAAATCTATAAATAATTTCAAGTTTTAAGTGAATTCAAAATTGATACCATTTGATTGGCATGATGTTTATTGCATATAATGTTCCCCTTTCCTCTTATTGTGAAATTCAGCCAAAAAATATAAAATGCTTGTCTTATTTAAGAAAAGATAAGTAAATAAATCATCAAATCACTTTGTTATTATTAAAGGTGTACAACTGTATTTATAGCAGGATCAATACTTAACATACCTGATTTTTTCTTATACTGGTTAGGTAACTAAATTAGTATTTTTCTTCTACTTTGCCTCCAAGATACTAATAGAAAAATAATAAATACTAAACCTAAAATTTTGTGTAAAATTAAATTTTCTCAAGATGTATCTAGTCTATATAATCATATTTCTTTTAATTAATATACCTTTTTAGATGAGAAAAATTGTTCTTTTTTAAAGATTATAAACAGGTAAAAAAGAATTCATGCACAAATGTAAATGCTTGAAGATATAAAAAGAATAGTAATTATGATAAATTCTTACATATAATTCTCGATAAATTTTCTTAAAATGGTATCTAGTCTGCATATTTATTGCTAATATATACCTTTTATATAAAAGAAAAGCTAAACGTTAAAGGATTAAGTAAGTCTAAACTTTGATGTACAAATATGAATCATTTTAATTCAAATAGAATGTATACTATCTTTAGTTCATTCTATGTGTTACAATCCAATAGGAGTCAAATAATTTTATTCAAAATTCTTATGTATCTTACGTGCTTTAAGTTACAAATTTCTGACACATCTAATCTTTTTAAAAGAAAATTTTATTTTTTCTAAGAAAATGGTAAACATAAAATTTTCAACAATCCCAAAATACAAAATCTATAGTAGCAAAGACAGTAATTGTTTTTCCCACTTCACCTATCACTCGAAATGTTACACTATTTTATTATATTAAAAGAATTTACTAATGTAATTATTTTTTTATAAATATTGTCTTAATCCTGACTAGTGAAAGATCAATCAGGAAGGATGAAGGGTGTGCTCGGTACGAAGGAAAATATCTTCTTGGAAACAAGTTGATTCTGACTTATTTTCTTATAATTGGTTGGTGAGTTAAAAATATTTTTCAATAAATATTTTATCTTGTTTGGTTAGTGAATAGAAATATTTTGCGAGAAAAAATCTTTTATTTTTGGTTAGAGAATAGAAAATGTTTTTGAGAAAAGTAGTTTCTAACATGAAAATCAATCCTAGTAATAAATATGGAACCTTACCCTGAAACCTGATGTGGGACCTAACTCTACTTTCAACCCAAGATTTGACTTTTAAATTTAAACTCAACACTGACTTTTGAATTGAAATTCGACCACACCGGACTCTAGCCCTATTGTAAGCTATTTCCGAATTAGAAAAAATTACAAGGATTTCGCAGGGTAAATTTACTTCCAAGTATTTAAGCTGCCCTATTTTTTATGGATGGAGAAGAATTTCCCATTTTGACGAGTTGATTGGGAAAAGATTAGCAAAAGGGTCATGGAATGGCAAAATAAGTTATTGACATATGGGTGAAAATATATTTTGTTTGCTAATGTGCTACAATCAATACCAGTGTATTTAATATCAGCAATGAATCCTCTAAAAATCGTAATAAATCAATTGCATAAAATATTTGCAAATTTCTTCTGGAGAAACATAGGAGGGGTTAGAGGAAAGCATTAGGTAGCATGAGATATGTTGTGTTACCCAAAATCTGAAGGAGGAGTAGGATCTTGTCACTTCATGATGTACCTGATGGACTATTTGCAAAGTTATGGTGGTGTTCAAAACCTCAACAAAATCAGTTTAGAGTTGCAAATGGAACATATATTGTAAAAATTGGAATTCAATTATGGCACAAGGAAAAGGATCTTCATATATGTGGAGGAAAATGATATTACTAAGAAAAGAAGTTGAACACAACATATGGTGGTAGCTAAAATATGGAGAGGTTAGTGTTTGGTTTGATAACTAGACTAAATGAGGGGGCATTGTATTATGTGGAGGAGGAAAACAGAGGAGATACAGAGATAAAGGTAAAAGATTTCATATGGGATGGGAAGAAGATGTTGGCACACATATATGAGGAGATGAAAGAGTATATTATAGATAATATCTCACTAGATATTAGATCAAATTGATAGGACAGACCAAGAGGGATGGTGTCACGACTGGGACCTAGGGTCTAGGAGCGACATGGAGAATAGGAACCCGAGAGTCCCCAAACAAGCCTCAAAGTACCAAAATTTACATCATCGGTTTAGAAGCGCATTCAAATTAAAAACATAGTTCTAAGGGATGGAAAATTAGGACTCACTCTATGGGGAGGGATATCTTAGGGAAAGGGATTAGCATGAATTCATATAGCATATAGCATATAATGACTAAGGGGTGGGTAAGTATGACTCACACTATGGGGGAAATTCAAAACTTAGGATCTTCCACATCAAACATACATATATATATCATAATTCGCATAATCAATCCATAATAGTCATATCTAAAGGATAACCATATTCATAAGGTTTAAATACAACACATAACACTTAGATCCGGCGAGATTCTACAAGATGTCCACTAATACCTCTAGTCATAAGATAGGATGGGGGCCAAGATATGTTTCGGGCTCACCCACAAAGTATAGATAACACAAACAACAATAACTTAAGGAAGAGGAATAGTGGCTTGTCTTTGGAAGATAGCAATCACCACAACTAATGTCTCAAAATCCAATCTAGTCATCGAACAAGTGGATGAAAGTAATCTCTGGTCCCTACATAGTGAGATCATGTAGGCAAAAGTATGCGTTAGTACGTTTGAATGTACTAAGTATATGAGTTGCAATGCATGTAACTTACCAAAACCTGCATACAAAGTTAGATGGCAAGGGCACATTATGAAGAAGGAGATTTATAGCAAGGAATGTAATATAACAAGATACTATGAATCTCATGATGCATGAAATGCAAATAATGCTCATATATATAGTGGGGATGTGACCTCAACCGACATTCGTAAGACCAAGCGAGCTATTACTTGGGATCCCGATGAAATCCCCTCATCGGTAAAGAGGTGGTTTACTTGCCAAAGGTAAACCATACTTCACCTCATGGGAACCCATCCCATTTGGCATGAAGCAACCTTCCTTACAGGAACATATTCCATTTTAGATAGGATTTCCACATATAGCATATCTATTCACATTATACTTCACCTTACGGTAACCTATCCCATTTCATATGAATCAAGCATCCTAACGGGAACATATCCAATTTTGGATAAGATTTCACATAACCTATGTTAGGTACATGGTTCAAGAAAAGAGAGAAAACCTTCCATCCATCGAGGCTAAGTCGTCATCCCCCAAGAATACATATATGTATATATATACATGCTTTCAAGAGACAAATCATTTCCAAAACCATTTCAATGCATTATTTGGCTTAAAGGCCAAAACATAACTCATAATTCATCATACTTAGGCTCAAATACCAAATCATAATTTCATAGTCATAATACTTATGCATAGGAATAGCCCATTCATATAAAAGATGGTGCAAGCACCCAAGATGATCAAAGAGCCATAATCAGTAGACATATATGTGATCACATTCTTGTCTTAACTAATATCTTATCAAAATCATATCATAGAACATAATTGGGCTTAACCCACTTCATGATTTCCAAAATATCTCATGCTCATGGATCCATATGCCATGAATGATGTGAGGAAAACATGAGTAATTGAGATTCAATCTAAAATCAATAGCATAACCTGAAATTGAAGTAAATTCATAATTAAATCAACATTTAAAATCATGTATAGACCATCCATGCTCAAACAATCTTTTAAAAGTGACATGCATAATCATAGATTCATAAAAATGATGAAATTTAATATTTCACAGCTTAAATCATCTTAAAATCAATAGACAAACATAAGTCAATCATTGTTGGAATTTAAGGAATCAAAATATTTTAGAACCCCAAAATAAAGTAAGCAAAATTCAAGTAGATTTCTTGAAAATCACTTGGGTCTCCTTGATTGGAAGTAACCAAGGATCAAGACCCATATACCTTAGTGAAGGAAGGAACTCCAAGAAGAGATTTGAATAAGATTAGGCCTTCTCTTGATTCGTAAGCTTGATTGGCACTAGAGTTCTTGAGAGAAGTTTGAGAGGATTTTCAAATTGTGAGAAATGAATTTAATAATTAGGAATAGGGTGTAGGTCTTTAGGAAGTGTTAAGGTAGCATAGGAAGTCCCAAAAGGTCATTAGAATTAATTAAATTTATGAACATACCATTAATGAAACGAGTGTGCACTTCAAGAGAGGGTTCATGGCCCGTGTGGCATTACACGGTCCATGAACTCTTCCGTGAACCCACACTTAGCAAAAATCATGGAAGTTGGAACTTGACTTCATCACTTAGAAAAAAATATGCAAAGTTCACATATACGGAGGGCACCATGGGACGTGTGGAGTCACAGGGTCCGGGTAACTGTCGTGCCCCCTCACTTAAGAAATATTTGGATGGAAAAGGGAGCCACACGGCCAGTGAGCTTGGCCTTACCCCATACATAGTCCCAAAAGGTTGTTGATTCAAGGACAAGGTCATGCACATGGGTCGTACAAGCGTACAAGACGTGATTCCACACTTAAAACATAATTTTGGGAAGCAATTTTATGATGGAAAATCCACACAGTTCATGGGAAGCGACACGGCCTGTGTGGGTGCTCGTGTGGCTTGCCTTAGAGAACTAGTGACAATACAGCACATAAGGGCTTTAACAAAATGGGCATAACTTCTTCATCCGAACTCTAAATGAGGTGAAACCAAGTGCGTTGCAAAGCTAATTCAATGGGATTGAATTTGATAGTTTGTGGGTCACACAGTTCCTTTTTTGCTGAGAGGTATGACTCTTTAAAATTGACTTTTCTATTGATACTTGTGAGAAACTTAGCTAACAGAATTCCTTTGAACTTGGCTCGGTTTAGGAGACCTATGATCGCCTTAGACAACAAAAATAAGCTTGGATTAAAGTCTTGAGAGTGAACTTAGGTTGAGCTTGGAGGTTCCACGGAAATCCTCGGGTTAGAGTTCAAGAAAAGGATTCGGAAAACATTTGAGCGAGTGAATGAGATACTAATTGTTTAGAAAAAGAACAAGTAGTAATGAAGGAGTTTACACTAATTTAGGGGGTCCCATATGAGGTCACATAGCCCGTGGAGGCTTCCATAAGGTCTCACCCTGGCCTAAAACTTTCCGAAACCAAATCTCAAGCGTCACCAAAGATATACAAAAATCCGGGTCCTTACCACATCTCCCCCTTGACATTCGTCCTCGAATGTGAAAGAACAACACTTGGAAGGCTTGAATTAGAATATGAAACTTCCAATCATAAGGTACAATGCGTAATTCATTATTTGAAAATCACCGCGTCTTTAAGACTCATATCAAAACATATCTTAAAGCATTTAAACATCACGAAAATAAATCATTTTCGTGCACATGTATGCATTTCATGTCATGAGACTCAAGAGTGAAAGAGTTAGGACCACTGAGAAAAGGAACAACCTAACATCATATGCTTGAATAGATAGAAAAAGATAGAGATATCGTCGCATCGTACTTGATCCCACTTCCCACATAGCACTTTTCGAAATGTTGATCCTCGTTGTGAAACCTGTCCACTTTCCCATCTAAGATCTCAATCGAAACTTCCTCATAAGACAAGTTCTCCCCAACCTTAATGCCTTCCAAAGGTACAATAGCAGTAGTATTACCAACCAAGTTCCTAACTTAGACACCTAGAGGACCGAATATATACTGCGAACTTGACTTGCCCTTCTTTCCCAAAATGCATCACAACTTTCACAGGAGCATCCTTCACATACACCCCAATCACCAATACGAGACTTATGATCCCTCCTTCCAACATCCAAATAAAACTTTTGATGACTTTGAACCATTTTCAACTTTTCCCTAACTATTTCCACTCTTCCCATAGCCTCCAAGCCTAAATCCAGGCCTATAGAAGTCATCCCATCTAACTCAAACCATCCCTCCAAAGACCTACACCTTCTAACACACAAAGCCCCAAACGGTACCACACCAATGCTAGCATGAAAGCTATCGTTGCAAGACAACTCAATAGGTGGTAGATGACCATCCTAATTAACTATGAATTCCAACATACAAGACCTCGACATGTCCTCAACATTTCAATTGTCCTCAAATTAAAACTAGTCTCAACCGATAAGAATGAGCTGACTTAGCCCTTCGGTCGACAATACTCTAAAATGAATCAAATTGCCTTCGGGTCTAAGGATAACCAACCCCACAATCCATGTTTGCCTCTTCCTTCTTCCAAGTAGAAATTTCAATATCTTGAGCCAAACCACCAGGTCTTTGGTGTTCTACCTTCGTTTATTGACAATTAGAGAGTCTAGATACAAAGTTGACTATATTCTTCCTCATATCATGTGACCAATACATTTCTCTCAAACCTTAATACCTCTTAGTAAATCTCGGGTGATTAGAATAATGAGAGTTATGGTCTTTACTCATGATCATATCCATAAGACCATAAATGTTTGAAACATACAATCGATCTTGGTATAAATTTACACCATCTCCCCCTTGGGAGAAAACCTCTATTTTATTTTCGGTAACCAACCTCTTCAACACAACTAACAATGATCTAGATCTTGCCTAGATCTTACATCAAGAGCCACCAAGGATTCAGCCCCATTTTGAACATGAGTACCTCCATCATTAGAGCCGGCCAACCTAGCACCCAATCTCGCCCAATAGTAAACAACTTTGGCCAACTCCTCCTACCCTTCACGCCCTATAAGCCACAGTTCCCATAGATAGTCCAATAAGAGCACCAGTTATAATATTTGCCTTGTCGGGATGATATCATACACTTACGTTGTAGCCATTTAGGAGTTCAAACCTTCTCATTTGCCTCAAGTTAAGGTACCTTTGAATGAACACATATTGAAAACTAATTTTGGTCGGTGAAAATAACTACATACACCCCATACAACTAGTGTCTCAAAATTTTCAAGGCAAGCACCATTACCACTAACTCAAGATCATGAGTCATGTACTTATGCTCATGCACTTTCAATTTCCTAGATGCATAAGCTATCAACTAACCATGTTGCATAAGTACACCACCTAACCCAATCTGAGAAGTATCAAAACACACCACCAACTCATCTAAGCCATCTGATAAAGTCAAAACAAGAGTCGATGTAAACCGATCTTTCAATGCCTAAAAACTCCTCTCGTACCCATCCGACCATGCAAACTTAGCCTTCATTTAAGTTAACTTGGTCAGTGGAGATACAATAGGTGAGAAAACTTCAACAAACCTTCCATCATAACTAGCCAACCAAACAAAACTTCAAATATTCGGAGGAGCAAGCTTGTTAAACCATGCACACCCTTCACCAACTCTCATCTAACCACATCTATAAGATCAGCTACAACATCCTCCTTGCCTGGATTACATTACGAGTCCAAAGTGACTCTCCCTATACGTTAGGGAGGGATGGAGACGGGAAATCTTAAGACACGCTCCATGGCACGATGTGAATCATGAAAAGTGAAACATGTCCTAAAACGCCTTGTAGCCTCCTACCCATAAATGTGGTGCTCTTCACACCCATGAATAAGACTCCACTTAACACGGCATGTTGGACTCCAAGGATAATTTGTAAACCTAGTGCTCTGATATCATCTCTGTCACGACCTGGACCTGGGATCTAGGAGTGACAAGGCTTATAGGAACCCAAGAGTCACCAAACAAGCCTCAAAGTACCAAAATTCACATCATCGGTTTGGAAGCACATTCAAATTGAACACATAGTTTTAAGGGATGAGAAAATAGGACTCACGATATGGGGATATCTTAGGGAAAAGGATTAGCATCAATTCACATAGAATATAGTTACATAATAACTAAGGGGCAGGTAAGCATAATTCACACTATGGGGGCAATTTGGGACTTACGATATTCCACATTTCCACATCAAGCATACATATATTATAATTTCTATAATCAATCCATAATAGTCATATCAAAAGGATAACCATATTCATAAGGTTCAAATACAACACATAATACATAGATCCGATGAGAGTCTACAAGATATCCAACATTGCATCTAGTCATAAGATAGGACGGGGGCCGAGACATTTTCCAGGCTCACCCTCAAAGTATAGATTACATAAACAACAACAACAACTTAAGGTAGAACTATGGTGGCTCGTCCTTGCAAGATAAGACTCACCACAACCAATGTCTCAAAATATGATCTAGCCATCGAATGGTGGATGAAAGTAATCTTTGGTCCTATAGGGTGAGATCATGTAGGCAAAAGTATGCTTTAGTAAGTTTGAATGTACTAAGTATGCGGGGTGCAACACATGTAACTTACCAAAACCTGCATACAATGTTAGATAGCAAGGGCATATAATATAGAAGGAGATGTATAGCAAGGAAATTCATATAACAAGATGCTTTGAAATTCATGATGCAATGCAAATGATGCTCATATATATAGTGGGGATGTGACCTCAACCGACATGAGTAAGACCAAGCGAGCTATCACTTGGAATCCCAATGAAATCCACTCATCGGTAAAGAGATGGTTTACCTGCCAAAGGTAAACCATACTTCACCTCATGGGAACCCATCCCATTTCGCATGAAGTAACCTTCCTTACGGGAACATATCCCATTACAGATAGGACTTCAACATATAGCATATCTTGTCACATTATACTTCACCTTACGGGAACCTATCCCATTTCATATGAAGCAACCTTTCTGACGGGAACAGATCCCATTTCGGATAGGATTTCACATAAACTATTTAGGCACATAGTTCAAGGAAAGAGAGCAATCCCTCCATCCATCGATGCTAAGTCATCATCCCACAAGAATACATATACCTATATATATACATGCTTTCAAGAGACAAAAGTCATTTCCAAAACAATTTCAATGATTTCTTAGGCTTAAAAGCCAAAACATAACTCATAATTCATCATACTTAGGCTCAAATGCAAAATGATAATTTTATACTCATAATACTCATGCATTGGAATAGCCCATTCATATAAAAGATGGTGCAAGCACCCAAGATGCTCAATGAGCCATAATCAATAGACACATATGTGATCACATTCTTGTTATAATCAATATCTTATCAAAATCATATCATAGAATATAATTGGGCTTAACCCACTTCATGATTTCCAAAATATCTCATGTTCATGAATGCATAAGTCATGAATGATGTGAGGAAAACATGGGTAATTGAGATTCAATCTAAAATGATACATAACCTGAAATTGAAGTAAATTCACAATTAAATCCACATTTTAAATCATAGATAGACCACCCATGCTCAAACAAGCTTTTAAAAGGAACATGCATAATCATAGATTCATAAAAATGATGAAATTTAATATTTAACAGCTTAAATCATCTTAAAATCAATAGATAAACTTAACCCATTCATTGTTGGAATTTAACGAGTAAAAATATTTTAAAACCCAAATTAAAGTAAGCAAAATTCTTGTAGATTTCTTGAAACTAGCTTGGGTCTCCTTGATTGGAAGTAACCAAGGATCAAAACCCATATACCTTAGCTAAGGAAGGAACTCCAAGAAGAGATTTGAAAAACATTAGGCCTTCCCTTGATTCCCAAGCTTGATTGGTACTAGAGTTCTTGATAGAAGTTTGAGAGTATTTTCAAATTGAGAGGAATGAATTTGATAATTAGGAATAGGGTTTAGGTCTTTAGGAAGTGTTCAGATAGCATGGGAAGTCCCAAAAAGTCATTAGAATCAATTAAATTTACAAAAATACCATTAATGAAACGAGTAGAAAATTTGCACGTCACCACTTCAAGAGAGCGTTCATGGCCCGTGTGGCATTACATGGTCCTATGAACTTTCCCGTGAACCTACACTTAGTAAAAATTATGTAAGTTGGAACTTGTCTTCAACACTTAGGAAACAATAGGCAAAGTTCACATATACGAAGGGCACCATGGGCCATGTGGAGTCACATGGTCCGTGTGACTGCCCGTGCCCCCTCACTTAAGCAATTTTTGGATGGAAGAGAGCCCCACGGCTGGCCACATGGCCAGCATGCTACACGGCAAGTGAGCCTGGCCGTACCCCATACGCAGTCCCAAAAAGTTGTTAGTTCAAGCTCAAGGTCATGCACATGGGTTGTACAAGCGTACAAGACGTGATTCCACACTTAAACCATAATTTTGGTAAGAAATTTTATGATGGCACATCCACACGGTTCATAGGAAGCCACATGGCCTATGTGTGTGCCCGAGTGGCTTGCCTTAGAGAAATAGTGACAACACAACACATGAGGGCTTTACGAATACAAGCATAACTTTTTCATCTGAACTCTAAATGAGGTAACACCAAGTGTGTTAGAAAGATAATTCAAAGGGATTTAATTTGATAGTCGTGGGTGACCCAGTTCCTTTTGTGATGAGATATATGACCCTTTAAATTTGACCGTTCTATCGGTACTTGTGAGAAACTTATCCTATTTCCGTTGAACATGGCTTGATTTAGGAGACTCCTGATGGCCTTAAACAACAAAAATAAGCTGGAACTAAAGGCTTGAAAGTGAACTTAGGTTGAGCTTGAAGGTTCCATGGAAATCCCCCGGTTAGAGTTCGAAAAGAGGATTCGAAAAGTGTTTGAGCGAGTGAATGAGATGCTAAATGTTTATAAAAAGAACAAATAGTAATGTAGGAGTTTACATTGATTTGGGTTGTCCCATATGGGGGTCACATAGCCTATGGAGGCTTCCATAAGGTGTCACCCTGGCCCAAAACTTTCCGAAACCAAATCCCAAGCGTCACTAAAGGTATACAAAAATTCGGGTCCTTACATATGGGGGGCACAACTGATAATTTCACAGTTAAAGCAGCCTGGTCAATACTAAGAAAAATAAAGATAAAGTGGAGAATAGGAGCTTACAGGGAAGAAATAACTTTAATGATCAACTGCTTTCTCTAGAGAGTTTGGAAGGGTAGAATAGCTACAGATGACAATTTCAAAAGGATGAGGATAAGTACTATTTCCAGATATTGATGTTGTAAAAGACAACAAATAGAAACAATGATGCATTTATTTTTAACTTCTTCCACAACTCTAAAGTTGTGGAGGTACTTTGCTACAAGTGTAGGTCTGGAATACACCAAAGAAATCCACTTCAAACAATTGAATGTTGGTGGCATGCAGACAATCAAGGCAAGCTTAAAATAGTAATAAGGATATTGGAGCTTTGATTATATGGAGCTTATTATAAATGAGGAATATTATAAAACATGAAGGGAAAAATAGATAGAAATGATACCAAAAAAGTGTCCGAAAATATGCCTCAGAATACTCGGACTTTTAAATTCCATATATCTTAAAATCCATGTGTGATATCAAAAATTCGATTCTCATATTCTTGTTCGGGTGGTCAAAATTAGAGGAAAAATGGTCTAACCCCGATTTAAGAGCAAAAGATTAGTAATTATGATTTTTCAAGTGAGAAATTCCAGTGAGCATTCCGCGCCCCTGGCGCGACGTGCCATGGGAGTGCAGATGAAGAGGAGTTGTCTTCTCATCCTCTCCACGGGTGTGTGGAGGTGCATTTTCTACCCAGTGATTTTCTATGCAGTCCAAGACTCTTAAGTCTTGGGCCTATGTGTTCCCAAACGTATTTTTACTTATATTTAGCCATATTTCACCCTCATATCATCCTAGACATTCCCCAATATCCTCTCAACTACTTAGCCATATTTTCATTCCCAAATTCAGTCTCAAACCCTCATCCGGAACTAAGGTTTATCTTCAAGGTTCTTCTTCAAGCTTCACGTCTCCATCTCCAATCTCCACCAAGTTCATCTCCAAGCTAAGGTATGTGGGTTTCTTTCATGGGTTCCTTTCACCCATGATACCTAAGTCTCCTTTCACTCAAATTACATGATTTAAAGTTGATTTAAAAAATGGGTCTTGCATATTATGAAATTTACTGCACACTATAATAAAGTTATGTGAAATTGTGACTGTTTTGCTATGTTTTGAGCTATAAATCTTGGATCTATTGTAAGATTTGAGGAGGGTTTTTGATGTATATTGCTTGAGGGTGTTGCAAGTGTTGATTGATTATTTTACAATGGATTTTCTTGCCTGATTTCACTCTTGAGTTGCATGATTTTACACTAGCACTACACACCCTCTAAGTATTTGATAAAATGTCTGGATGTGGTTTCTTGAGTAATTGAATATCCAAAGTATGAGATATGATACGAATGACTATATGATGATGAAAATAGCTTGTATATATGACATATTCTACATAAAGTATTGCCTTAGACCATGCCGATCCGGGGAACCTAGTTAAGGGGTTAAAATCTCAAACACCAGGGTGGTAGGTGAGATTGCCACTAACCTAGTTGAAGGGTTTTTACCTTACATACCAGGATGATGGATGCAATCATCACTAACCTAGACAAGGGGTTTGTACCTCACACGGCAGGGTGATGGGTGATATCATCATCAACCTACCAAGGGGTTTATACTTTGGAAATCTTGCTTGGTCAATTCTACACATATGATATCCTATATGGGCATGAGTTACTTGAGCATGTCTCGCTTATGCATTGATCATACATGCCATATCATTATATTATACCCATTACCTATTGTTATGAATTTTGATTATGATGCCTATCCCTTGTTGCATTGCATCCTACATACTTAGTACAATCAAACGTACTAACCCATACTCTTGCATACATGATATCACCATGTAGAAATGGGTGCCCAAGTTAATCATCCTGATCCTCCACATGGCTAGTTCGGTACTACTCAAGCTAGTTTGTGAGTCCTCCCCTTTGAGGACCTTAGTCTATGCTTCTCTTATTACGTATTGAGATATTCTTCTTTATGTTCTATTTTGACTATGAGGGTGAGATCGGTTGCTTTTTCTTGACCCTCGCTCTTATCTAAGTGTTAGAGGTGTTTGTTGGACATATTATGTATCTATGATATGAGTTTGACTCTTTGTCTCTTGATTATGATGCTATGCAAGCTTTCCCCTTAGCCCCTTTGGCCCTATTCTTATTCTTTATGTCTTTTATATTCTTCCACGACCAATGATATGTAATGATAAGTTAAGAGGCTTGTTTGGGTTCCTTCGGGTTCACCATTCACCGTTCATGTCTAAGCTCTAGGCTTGGGTCGTGACATAGATTTTGAAGGATTAGAGGAGCAACTCTCAATTAACATCCAAACGTTGATTATGGATAAAGGGCTCATGATAAATTTCAAAGGGAGAATATGGAAAGAGATAGTTAGAGTAGTAAGCAATTACAAGCCTAAGATACATCATCAGATATTAAGTTGGAGAATGCCTGAGGAACAACAATTTAAGTGCAACACAATTGGGCAAGGAAGGGAAATTTGGAGGAAAGTGTATATGGATTCTGCATAAGGGTCAATCTAGGAGATTTAACATATACGTAGTCAAAAGGAATAGGCATTGCAACAATACATAGAAGCAGAAGCGAAAGCAATACAAGCATCACTAAAAGTCATAACAGAAAAAGGATGGAAAAACATTATAATAGAGACGAACTCCCTAGCATGGTGAGGACGGTGCAAGGTGAATGGAGGATGTTGTGGAATATTTTTGAAATAATGGAACAAATCAGATTGTCCATACAACAACAGGAAATACAAATAAAGCATATATACAGGGAAGGAAATCAGATGGTCGACTATTTGGCTAATCTAACTGTTCACAACATAGAGATGCAAGAATTTCAAAGCTTTAAGGAGTTACCTAAAGAGAGGGGATAAATAATAAATACAGACAAATCATGAGTACCATTCATCAGGATAACAACAAAAGAAAAATATATATATGCATACTAGAGAATAGATATTGTGAAAAGCAGGGAAAGCACTATGTACAAATGTGGTCTTCTATTTTGTAAGGAGAGTAAAGTCTTCTATAAAGAAATCCAGCTAATCGGTTAGAGCACACAACAACCTTCACCAAAGAACTTGGGGTACAATGGCATATTTATCATTAAGGCGTGCAGGTCAGTACGGAACCCAAGCAAAAATTGGCTTCAAGCTCAAGATCAACTGAAATGCAAGGAACAAAAGGCAATGGCTTATCACAAAGAGCAAAAGGGACACGACTAACTGGACAATACCTTACCTATTAAGCAAGGCATGGAGATGGTCAAGCAACATAAAAGATACAAAAGGAAGACAAAAGGGAGATGCAGTGTGCCTGTCAAAAGTTAATGCACTTGTATGTGTATCAACAGAAGCAACAACAGCATAAGACGGAAATATACTTGTAAAAGCAATAGGGGAAAGGAATTTTGATGATTGTCAGAAGAGAGCATTGCCAGACAAAAGCTAAGAATTAAAGGAGTGGAAGAGATGAAAGTAACAAGAAGATGTTTCCTAATTAGAGAGATAGGTTTCAATGTATATTAGGCTTTCAGGGTCTATGTCATTTTCAAAGCTATAGATTGTTTTAAGATTAGTGACTTTAGCCAGACGATTATATTTTAATAAAATGGCCCAAAAGGCCACCAAAAATTTATTCTAAAAAAATAACTTTCAAATAATTTGAGTTTTTCCTTAAAAATAATTTTAAATTTATTTTGGGTGGTGGGAGGTAGAATGTGGTAAAAAATAATATCTTTTACAATTTCAAATATTTTCACGAAGGAATTTTTTAATTTTCGTTTTTTGTTTGGGGGGGGAGGGGGAGGAGGATGGTATGAAAATAACATTTTCAAAATTTGAAATGTTCTCAAAAATAATTAAAAAATTTATTTTGTGTAGGGGGTGGGATGGGGGATGATTA
>JAPFFP010000089.1:4607467-4625300 GCA_026153255.1 Solanum medicagineum
CCTCAAAGTAAACACAAGAATGAAAAACAAATACGATAACATAGAAAAATATATATATATATATATATATATATATATATATATATTTACACTAAAAATCAAAAACTAACATCCATAATATAAGTAAAAACCAGATCCAACATAAGAATATTTAAACATATCCAAAAACCAACATAGTAAAAGAATTGTCTAAAAAGAGAACAAAGTATCCAACATGACAAAATAAGAACTGGGGTCAAAAGAAGTCAAACATCATGGTGCATCAAGCACCAATCTCTGGCTGGTCAGCAAGGTTTTTCATCACATCCTCTTTATCAGAAATCTAGGCCCTAGCTGCACGTAAGCTACTCTCTCCATGTGGGGTGTGCTGCTCACGATCTTTCTGAATAGCCTCTATCAGTAGCGACTCCTGCACCACCTCCTCTGGTATGGGCTCTTCTTCCAGTCTCAGCCTTTTCTAGGTTGGCTCTAGGTCATCTTGCTCAAGAGACCTCTTCCCACGAATGTTCGAATGGTCGGCTATCCACTCAAATGCCTCGTCATCTGCCGGTGCCACCCCCGGGGCTGCAATAGGAGCTGCCAACATCTGTAATAATTCAGCCTTAAACTTGGCTAACTCCTCAGTCACAGCGCTCGTCTCAGCAGGCCAAACTCGCTCAATTCTTCGTTAGAACCTCGCCTCAAGTGCATCAACTTAAGCATCCACCACACTGACTCTCTCATCTACCAATGCGCGGGTGAATGTCTTCATCCTCTCCTCGGAGTCCTGTACTGTCTGGTCAACCCAAGGTCTGATCCGTATAGATAGAGCCTGTAGTCTGGACTCTTCCGTAGCCACTCTATGCAACAAATCCTGAAAAGAAACAGCAGAAGTAAGAGGATCAACCTTTAATGAAGCTATTGCGGGTGCCAGAGTAATTGAAGGTGGTGTGGACTCGATCTCTACAGTTGGCCTAGGTTTTGTAGCAACTGGAGTTGATCCCTGAGTCTTGGGCTCTACTAGAAATGACTTTAGGATAGGAGGAGGAACAACTCTCTTTAGGGCTACAGGGTTCTCTTCTGCCTTGATTAGGCTGGGGTCCATCATATGTGACGCCTCTACATGAGTTCCAAGTGGAAAGAGACTGACACCCCTGCCGCCTTGCATAACTTGTGTATCAGAATGGGAAATAGCAATGCCTGCTGAGTATGGACTGTTGACTCATGTATCTGTTCTACCATAACGCGAGCCTAGTAAATTTCGTACCCTGCCAACATGCTAGCCAACAACACAACTCTCTCCAATGTGATCACATTATCCGTGAAAGTGGGTCTAATACGCCAACGAATAATGGACCACAAAAATTTTGCCCTAAATGAGAGATGGGACTTCAAAATATACTTTGTTTGGTTAGTAACCCATGTTAGCTCGAACCTTCCTCACAAATTTGACTTGCTATCCACCAAAGGAGTATTGTTCTAAGCCCGATATCCTTCTAATTCAATGCCTTTCTCATTTCTGCAATTCTATGATCATACTCCGTAGTGGAATGTGGCACTCTGTAGTTTGGCCCGAATTGCACTCTCCAAATAGTTTCTTCTGAGATATCAACAACCTCCCCTCTAAATAGGACTTCACTCAATCGTGGCTACTTAATGGGCTTTTTGAGCCTTGGCAAATCTCTGTGAATAGCAGCATAGTAGGAGGTATAAAACTCCCTAACTACGTAAGGGGCATTCCTCCCCAGTGCCTGTGACAACCAACCCATGCCGCTCAATTTCAGCCTCTAACCCTGGTATACTGTTTAGTCCTGAATCTTTTAGCCTAGCTTCCTCTTGGAATCTCCGCACTGTCCTCTCTTGGCTTTTTAGCTCCAATCCCTTCCTATAAATCTCTTTCATCCCTTGGACACACCATCTAATGTTTTGGGCGTCTGTGGAGGTTATAGTGTAAGCAGAATCGGCTAGCTATGGGGGATTAGTATCCTTGTGTTGAGCCTGAGACACCTCAATGGGACCCGACTCAGAAAGTGAGGCATCATCGGACCCTTTCTCATCACCCTCCTCTTCAGACTGGGAGGGGCTAACTACATCTATTGGAATCCTTGTTTGTGATCTGGTTAAAGGTATGTTGGCTTCGGGGTCACGTTGCATGTCCATCTCCTCAATGGATTGATCTTCATCAAATGTTTCATCCCTTAGATGGTGTCCTAGGGTTGGGGCAACAACTCTTCGTCCTCTTGGAGACATTGTCTCTGCAAAACCATTACAAACCAAAGCATAAGTTGCATGATGTTTTGTACCAACAAGATACACATAAAATAATCAAATATCAAAAAATAAAATTTCTCAAGTAAAATAACTAAACCAGGTGCAGGGTTGCCGATGTAGGGTGACCTACGAGTCGTATGGGAGCCTCATAGTACTAAGGTATCTAAGGGAAATGCATTCTGGATTCAGCAATGAGATGTAGGTACAACTCGTAGGGTATCCCACGAGCCATAGGCCAAGCTCATATCTAATTTCAGAAACATCATGAGAGTTCAGATCAAGGCCATGAAACCACCACTACAACTCGTAACAAGTGCTACAAGTTATAGGTGAGTCTCATATGGAAAATGTTAAGGCATCCTAGGTGACTTTTGCCTACTATAAAGGGCCGCTACGACTCGTAGTGGGTTCCTCATAGTGAAAAAGAAAGAGCACCCAGGAGGCCTCCAACCCTTCCACAAAGATCAATGGATAACCAGAAAGCATCAGGGGTTACAAAAAACAAAAGCATAGGCGACATAACATCAAACCTAAACACTCTTCATTAACAATTATCTCAAGACAAAGCATGAATTTTACCTTATCTGATCAAAGCACTTCTACTAGTAAAAACATCAACATGCATTCAAGGGGATACACATGCGTAATTTATCATAAAAGAACTATAACACCCCCAAACCGACAATGTCAACCGCACATAATTTCCACAAGATAATGACCCATAAAATATGTAACAAAGGATATGGCCATAATATCATACTTCAAGGTCACCCAACAAAGGTAGAATTCAAGATTTGACCCATTACAGGGATATAGACAGTTATGCAACATGGTTTTCCCACTTCCACAATCACCATCATATGGTTTTGCTAATCACGATCATAAGGCATTCAGTCAAACATCCATAAGATAAGACTATTTCATAGATAAACCAAAATTAACCACTAGAATTTACCAGATGAATAGATGAATGAATGATATGAAGACAAGAAAGAAGGCCTAGTTCTTTGTACAAAATTCACTTGCTAGGGAATGTTAATGGATGAATTATTTAGGGGATGAATGAAATAGTGAAAGGGGATGATAGGGGGAGTTACAAAGTGAAATGAAACACTTCATGAAGAGACATGAAGAGCCAAAAGATGTTAGTCTTTTAATATTCAAATGGTGCACCTTTTAAAATTCTGCAGATCAGTTTTACGAGATCCAACTACGAGTCATAGGGCGTCATATGAATTGTAGGTCCCGGTCTCGTAGTAAATGCAATACTTGGTAAATTTTGATTTCATACCTGGACACCACGAACCCCGCTTATGACTCATAGAGGACCCTATGAATCATAAAGGTTGGCTCATAGTGCAAGTACCTACTTCTGAGACTTTCTGTTTCCTTCTACGAACATGACTATGAGCTGTAGTGACAACTACGACTCGTAGCCTTGCTCTTACATGTTGTTTTAAGCATGAGTTTCTCCACTTTTCAGCTCTTGTTTTTTTCCTGCCCCCAAATACTTAAGATCCACTATAATGCTAGTTGACACAACCAGTTCAAAGTCTTAGTACTCTCAACAAAATATTAACTACCACTAAACAAGCTACACAAATGAAAATGTCTCAAGATAAATGTAAACACAAAAGATGCTTGGGTTGCCTCCCAAGAAGCGCCTTGCTTAACATCGTGGCTCGACTATGCCATCATGGATAATCAGACTTCTCCATGAGTACCATCACTACTCCTTCTACTCTTCCTTTGTTCATCTTGCACTGCATCTAGTTGCTCAACAAGCTGCTCCATCCTATAACCAAGACTTTGCATTGATATAGTTTGTTGTTCTACTTTATAGTTACATTTGAGGACATCAAACTTTATCTCCCGAACAATGTCATCTTGTTCATTTACCTTGATCAGGACTTGTTCAAGCAGGTGCTCGATCTGGGTTAGTTTATCAGTGATATAATGCTGGTACGGTAACATCTTCCAATATGCAACATTTTCGCTTTTGGGTTTACTTGAGGATCCCGTAAATGCACTAGTAGATGGTCTGTCTTGCCCTTGAAGGGGTTGTTGCTCAGAGGTTAATGTTCAGTGGAAGCTAGCCGCCAATTCATCATTAGTCAGACCATGGTTCTGATTTTCTCCCAAGCACTGCTTGTACCTTTCCCAAGCCACTACCAAAGGTTCTTCTGGCACTCTTTTGAAATTACAAATGTTATTCTGTAGCTTTTGCTTGTTGGAATCCTTATAGAAATTCATGAGGAAGACTTTCAAAACTTCCCTCAGTTATAGCAAACATCATGTGGGAGAATAGACCACCACTCCGCAGCTTCACCCCGGAGAGTAATGGGGGAAAACCTGAAGAGCCATGGTCTCCCAAGCAGGATGTCTTGTCCCAAAGACTCCTCCAAATGTTTGAGTGAAATTCTGTAGGTGGATTTGGGGATCTTCGGACTCTTACCCGTAAAATAGAGCGCGCCTCTGCAAAGTTCCAACAAGTTGTTTGCAATGATAAAAAACAAACAGAAAAAGCAAAATACAGGAGAGTACAGAAATCAACACTAGAACTAACTAAAAGTGAAATCAAATCAAAACCTAGTTGTATTCCCTGATAATGACGCCATAATATTTTGACACATCTGATGTTCACATTCCAATAAGAAAGCAGTCGTTGTCTGCAATTAACCTAACCGAAGGTTAGCATCGAATCCACAGGGAATACAAACTTGACTACAACACTTCACTACTAATCATTTCTAGCATTAAAAACTAAAATCTCTAAATGGCGTAGGGGGTGGGGGTGATTTGTGATTAAAAAAAAAGTAAAATTACGACTATTCTACTATGCAGGAAAACATTCAACTTTAGGGACAACTTGGGAATTGTGTTCCCCATGATTCATTGACTCGACTACCCTAGGTAACATAATCATAATTTAAGATTAGTATGTGGGAGGTAAATTAGATTCTTCTATCCCTCTTATGAAGGTTAAGGTCGAATTTCACTATGGCGCTTGGTTGGTAACCATGGTGTGCCAACTAACCTTTACCAATTGTCCCAGTCAACCTCCCGTTAGTCAGGTTCGGTTGATTAGACGAGAATACATTGATCGAATCCTATCATCTACTTCCCTTTTCCTATTCATCACTACCTTGGTCGGGATCATGATAGCAGGCAGGGTTTGGTGTTGGCCGCCAACAAACGACAATCATAATAAAGGGAAATAGACAATATATGCAAAACCCCTTTCATAGAAATGCAATAAACCTAGGTTATCTCAACTCAACTACCCATGGTTCCCACAACACCAAGTTGTGGGTGCTTAGCTACTCATGGCTAAGGTAAAACAAGTAAAAATGCACATACAAGACATAAATGAGAGTTTTACCAAAAATAATAAAGAAAATATGCACCACAAGTTGCAAATCCACAAGCTTGATTAATTAACAATGAGTACAAAGAAAGATTTGCAATCCCTAAAATGGGTTTTCCAAGAGAAAACAATAAACTAATCTAAAAAACTAAAAAAAGATTCAAAAGATGATTGTAAAATGTCTCCTAGTCGAACTCTCTTCTAAAACCCTAACTTAAAAAATATATATTATTTACAAAATAACCCTAGAATTTATACAGAAAAGATAGTTGACAGCTGATAAATCTCGCTGGTATGTCTCGTAGGATGACCTACGAGTCGTTGTTGGGGTCTCGCATTAGGTTTTTGGAATCTTGGACTAAACCGGTACGACCCATAGGTATGAGTTGTTGCTTGAGCTACAACTCATATGTTCATTCCATACTCTTGGTCTTCAGTTTTTGGGCCAATATTTTGTCTCTCTGATTCTTCCTACGAGTCCACCTATATGAGTCATAGTGAAACTTACAACTCGTAGGATGGCCTCATAGGGGTGACCTCCACTTAGGAAATTTCGAAATTTTTGGTCTCTAATTCTTGCTATGACACACCTTACAATTCATAGCTTGGGCTATGACTCGTAGGTTGGGCTACAACTCGTAAGTGTGCTCATATTTCCTAAGTTTCAGCGAGATCTGCAACTTCTCTTCAAAATCATGCCAAACTAAATTTTCTGCAAGAAAAAAACCAAAAACACATAAAACCTATAAGATATCACATAAGAAATCACAAAATCCTTATTTTAGGCATCAAATGTGTTGTATTTTGACAGCAAATCACCTACAACAATAGCTATCATTCTAGCATCAGTATGGCTCCTTTTGAGGCCTTCTATAATAGGCATTATAGATCGCCGGTTGGTTGGTTTGAGGTTGGTGAGGTGGGTTCCTTGGGACTAGATCTAGTTATGGAGGCTCTTGAGAAGGCTAGAATGATTAGATAACGATTGACAACGGCCCAAAGTCGTCAAAAGTCATATGCTGACGTAAGGAGAAGGGATCTTAAGATCAAGGTTTGTGATTGGGTCTACTTGAAGGTGTTACCTATGAAGGGTGTGGTCTGTTTTTGTAAGAAGGTCAAGTTGATCCCAAGATATATAGGTTCTTATATGGTGATAAGTAGGGTTGGCAAGGTAGCTTATGAGTTGGAATTACCTAGAGAAATAGATTCGGTTCATCTGGTGTTTCATGTGTATGTTGAGAAAATGTGTGGGTGATCTGAATGCTATTCTACCTCTTTATATTCAGGGTGTTGTTGAATATAACTTGACCTATGAAGAGGTTCCAGTTTAGATCTTTGATAGGCAAGTGAATAGATTGAGAAACAAAGAGGCCGCTTTCGTTAAGGTCATTTGGAGGAATCAACAAGTTGAAAGTGCTACTTGGGAGGCCGAAGCAAACATGCAAAAGTGATATCCTTACCTTTTACACTCCACTCAAGCCTAGGGTATCGATGTAAGACCTTTATATGATCTCAGGTCTTAAGTTCAACCCTCATGTCATTGCATATGTTCATATTTAAATTGACTAAGTTCATGATGATTTTACACTTATGATGAGATTTTGAAATGATGTTTAAGTGCATTGTTGCATTTCGATGTGGCCAGAGATTGTCATGTTTGTGTCTCTCATATACGTCTTAATGACATTAGGGGACAAATGTTCCCAAGGGGGAATACTGTAATAACCCCAAAAAGTGCCCAAAAATGTGACATGAAAGTGCCGAAAATCATAATTTTTATATATCTCAAAATCCATATGTGATACCGAAAATTCGACTTCATATTCTTATTTAGAGGGTCATTTTGAGTGAGAATTGTGTCTAACCCCGATTTAAGAGCAAATGGTTAGCAATTTAGATTTTCCAAAAAATGATTTCAGTGAGTTTTTCGCGCCCCGGGCGCGCACTAGTGTATTTTTCTGTCCAGTTTTGACTTCAGTCCAAGACATTTAAGTCTTGGGCCCAAGTGTTCCCAAACGTGAAAATACCTGTACTTAGCCATTTTTCATCCTCATATCATTCAAACATTCCCCAATACTCATTCGAAAACTTATCCAAATATTTTACTCCTAAACTCAAGTCTCAGAACCCTCTCTGGATCTAAGGATTTTCTCTCAAGCTTCAAGTCTCCATCTCCAATCTTCATCAAGTTCATCTCCAAAGCTAAGGTATGTATGTTTCTTTCATGGGTTTCTTTCATCCATGATACCCAAGCTCTCCTTACTCAAAATTGCATGATTTAAAATTGATTTATTCATAGGTCTTATTCATTATGAAATTCACTGCACACTATATTAGGGTTTATGAAATTGTGACTATTTTACTATGTTTGGAGCAATGAATCTTAGATCTATTGTGAGAATTGATGAAGGATTTTGGTGTATATTGTTTGAGGGTATTACTAAGTATCTATTGGTGGCTTTACACTGATTTTTCTAGCATTATATCACTCTTGAATTTCATGGGTTTACACTAGCATTATACACTCTCTAAGTGTTTAATAAAATGTCCGGTTATAGATTCATGAAGAATTGAAGGTCAAATGCATGTCTTATGAGATGAATGACTATATGATGATGAAATGATGATAAAAAGGAATGTATGTATATGATGATGAAAGAAGTGTATATATACATGATATTATCTCTATGTAGTGTTGGGGATGACCAAGCCTAGCTCGGGGGGTCGTAGGTCTGAGTAACCTATTGAGGGGTTGGTACCTTGATCGCCTAGCTCAGGGGGTGGTAGGCCATGTTAACCTTATTGAGGGTTGGTACCCATCAACCTTGATGGGGGTTTTGTACTCTGTCAACCTTGATAGGGGATTTGTACTCTGTAACCTTGGTGGGGGGTTTGTACTCAATCAACCTCATGAAGAGCTTCGTACCTCATGCGCCTATCCAAGGGGGTGGTAGGCCTTGGCTTACACTAAGAGTAGTCACTCCTTACACTTGTATTATATTCTATATAAGTATGATTTTACTTCAAGCATCATTCACACATGCCATATTGTTAGTATGTTATTCATTGTTTATGATTATGCATTTCGTTTATGATGCCTACCTCTTGTTTCATTGCATCCTACATATATTGTACATTCAAACGTACTAACGAGTATTTTATTCCTACATGATGTCACTATGTAGAAACTGAAGCACCTCTTGATCCTCATCCTCTTCCACATGGCTAGAACGATTGTCCCTCAAGCTTTATGGCGAGTCCTCCATTTCGGGGACGTTGCTTATGATCTCTTGCTTTGTACTAAGACTATCTTACTTTCATTCATGTATTGACTATGAGGGTGAGCCCAGTTGCTTGTCGTGTCCCCCGCTCTTATCTATGTAGTAGAGGTATTGTTAGACATGTTATGTATCTATGCTTTGAGTCTTCACTCTCTTATTCGTTGATGCTATGATATGAAAATATTCACAATGAATTTGACCACTAGGTCATGCTAATTCCATATGAATTAGTACTGAGAAGCATATGCCCATCACTTTATCAATGGCACCGAAGATGAACTATTTCTTATTGTATTCTATTACTTTTACGACCAAGGATGTGTAATGATATGCTATGAGGCTTGTTTGGGGTTCCTTCGGGTTCCCCATTTTCTGGTCACGTCTAGGCCCTAAGCTTGGGTCGTGGCATGTATTATCTATATAAATTGAGTCTATCGCTTGAAGTCAAGCAATAATTTTAAGTTGAGGGTGTTAATGTATTACCAAAATACAACACTTTTGATGCTTAAAACTTGGAATTTTATGTGTTCTCAATGGGATATTAGTTGGTTTTATGTGTTTTTGTGTTATGTATGTAGGATTGCAGGTTTAGCCTTGATTTTGAGAAAAAGTGTAGAAGTTGCTGGTTTTTTTCTACTATACGAGACCTTTTACGGGCTGTAGATCCATCTATGGGTCATAAAGTGGTTTTGTGAACAATTCCAGTGAGATGCTATTTTCTGAAGTTGATTCTACGAACATGCAAATGAGTCATGGATGGTTTTATGAGTCATAGAAGATGGTTCATGCCCTGAGGATCAGAGATTGTTAGTTTTTGAAGTTTCATCAGACGAAAACCTTTTACAGATCGTAAACCATTTTACAAGTTGTAGAGGGTTGTGGTAGAGTTTAAGTTTGAATTTCCAGCTAAAACGCCCTAAAATGTACTTCAAAAATGCCCATAATCGTAATTTCAATATATCTCAAAATTCGTGCATGATATCAAAAATCCGACTTCATATTCTCGATCAAGGGGAAAAATTGAGTGGGAAATGGATATAATCTGAATTTTAGAGGACCCATAGCGAAAAATAATTTTCAAAAATTTATGATTTCCAGAGAGCATCCGCGCCCTGGCCGCGATGGTGCAGAGCAATGTAAAAAAGTACTTTGCGTTAGTTCTGTGTCGCGGACCAGTATAAATTTTCCCTTGGTTTCTATTTCAGCAAATGGCATTGGGGTCATAGCCCCATGCCCACTTAGACGTGAAATCACCTATACTTAGCCATTTTTCAACTCTATATCACTCAAGACCCTCTCAAAAGCCTCTCCAAGAATTAACCAAATATCTCATTCCAAATTAAAAGATCTCAAGCTTAACATCGAAAGTCAAGGATTCACCTCAAGCTCTAAATTTCCTTCAAGCTCATCTCAAGAAAAACCAAGTTTGAGGTATATGGGTTTCATCCATTGGGTCATTTCACCTATGGAGCCCAATCTTTCTTTTTATGAAAATTGCATGTTTTCAAGTTGTATTACCTATGAGTATCTCTTATTATAAATTATGAGCATGAATCATATTGGGGTTTTATCAAATATTGATTGATTATGCATGACTATCTATTTCAAGCTTATACCACGATTTGATTATATTTATTAAGAATGCATGTTTTGATCTATAAAGCCATACTTTATCATGAACTTTTGTAATGGATCTCAAGGCACCCTACATGAGGGTTTTTACTACATGTAGGTGGGTTGATTTCCATTAAGTTTTCTCATCTTATTTCACTCTCGAGTTGCATGTTTTTGAACTAGTATCATGAACCCACTAAGTGTCTGATAAAATGTTAAGTCAAGAATTCTCAAGTTACTAATGATCTATTTCATGATTTACAAGCCAAGTGACTATATGATGATAAAGTGTTTTCAAGTATATATTGAATTCATCAAGATTATCTAGGATTTTGCAAGTTACAAGCTAAGCCCTATTTCAAGGTTTTTACTTCTTGTGAGCCATTCATGTTAAAGCAAGGGTTCATGTATGATTATGATCAACTCTCATGTTTCAAGTTAGGCTCACAATTAGAGGTCAATCATCTTTCAAGAGCTACTCATGTCATGTTTCTATGTTTCTTACAAGTTATACAAGTTATGATTATTTTCAAGTATTCCGTGGGATTAGACTTAGCACCGATTGAGGATTAAGATAGGGGCTCAACTCAAGGGGTCCTTATGTAAAGTCTTTTATCTCAAAACTATGTGCCACCATAGGATTATGATTACTACCCTTGCTATACTACTGGATCTATCTAGTCATGTTACCATGTTTAGTTTGCCTTGGTAAGTAGACCACACCTAGTCGTGGGGTTTCATGCCCATTCCACCTTACCGAGGGAGTGTCATGCCTTGGTTTCCAAGTTATAGCTACTTGGTCTATGTCAGTTCAGGTCGCTTCCCACACATATGTATACTATATATATTGTGCAAGATGATTGATTTACAAGCATGTTTTATTGTGAGCATTGATCATGCATGTCATATTGAGATTACATGTATCTATTGCTTATGATTATGCATTGTCACTATATTGGCTCATGTCTTATTGCATTGCATCCCGCATACTTAGTACATTCAAACATACTAACGCATACTCTATGCCTATATGATATTACCATGTAGGGACTGGAGCACTTTTAGATCATCCTCCATATGGCTAGTGCTATTTTGAGACTTCTTTATGTTGAACACTTGTTATTACGAGTGTGATCCTAGAGAGTGTCTTGGCCCCCGATCCATTCCATGTTAGAGGTGTCATTGGATATTATGATGTACTTATGCTATGAGCTTAACTCTTTATGTTTTTATGAATATCAAGTTTTCCCTTGGTCCCGCTTCCCTTTTTATTATATCTCTTGTTATTGTTTACTTTGCTTTCATGATCAATGATGTGTTATTGATATGCTAAGAGGCTTGTTTGGCTCCCTTCAGGTCCTCATTCACCATGTCACGTCTAGGCCCTAGGCTTAGGTCATAACAAACTTGGTATTAGAATACTAGGTTGTTAATGGTCCTCGAAATCCAACGCATCGCATCAATTAGAGTCTTATTCATGGTTGTGAAGCGCGCCACAACTATGAATGGGAGGCTATGAGACATTTTAGGAAATATTTCACTTCTTCATGGTCTATATCGTGCTTTAGATATAAGGGAAAGGCTATTCCCCTAATGAATGCTCTTTGTCTTCTAGATCATGATGATTCTAAGAGGGAGACTAAGGAGAGCCCGTACACCCGAGGAGCAACCAGCCCCTCCGGCTCCTTAATCTCTTCAAGGTGGTGGGGTAGTCCAAGATGAGCTCTGAGATTCTATTACAATGTTGGCACAGGCTATGACCAACCAAATTAACCAAGGGGCCCAAGCCCCTCATACTTCCACTCCGGCTTCTAGGGTGAGGGATTTTATAAGAATGAACTCACTGGAGTTCCATGGGTCCAAGATAGATGAGGATCCCCAAGAGTTCATAAATGAGGTGTACAAGGTACTATCTATCATGGGGGTCAATTTGGAGGAAATGGCAGAGTTGGCAGCCTACCAACTCAAAGGGGTGGCTCAAATTTGGTTTACACAATCGAAGTTAGAGCAGGGGAATGATAATGCTATCCTTTGGGAAGAGTTCAAACCCACATTTCTCAACCAGTTCTTTCTTATAGAGCTAAGCGAGGATAAGATGATGGCGTTTATGAACCTTAAGCAAGGTTCCAGGAGTGTGAGGGAGTATGCTCTCAATTTCAATAAGTTGTCCAAGCATGCTCCCCATTTGGTAGACGATCCAAGATCAAGAATGATCAAAGTTGTGTCAGGAGTGTCCGACTTGGTCAATGAGGAGTGTCGTACCCCCATGCTAGTAGAAGATATGGACTTGTCTTAGCTCATGTACGCCAAGCAACTATAGGGGGAAAAGCTTAGAAAAAAAGTAGTGGTGAGTCCAAGAGGACTCGTTTTGAAGGTGGTTTCCAAGGTTTTAAGGGTGGCAGGTTTCCTTAAGGCCACAAGTTCCAAGGCCAAAGGTCATCCAAAGCTCCTAACAAGAGGTTTGCCAATGATAGGGTGACCAACTCAAGATTCCAAGGCGGTAATGGAGGAATGACAAATTCTAGATGCCCAAGGTGTGAAAAGAATCATAGTGTTCCATGTTTGAGGAATTCTAATGCTTGCTTTGGTTGTGGTGAAATGGGTCACAAAGTTATTGATTGTGCTCATGCTCAAACAAAGGTAGAGATGGTCGTCCACAAGGCCAAGGTGCAAATGCGGGTCCAAGGGCTAAGGCCAACAAGGGGTTGCTCCAAAGAAAAATGGATTCTATGCTCTTCAAGGAAGACAAGGGGTGGACAAGGTTCCCGATGTCATCCCCGGTAGGTTAAAGTTTTTTTATTTTGATGTGTATACATTAACAGACCAGAGTGCCACTCTTTTTGTTATTACTCCTTTTGTTTTCAAAAAGCTTCATGTTAGTCCCGAATTATTTTGTAAACCTTATGAAGTGTCTACCCCCATTGGTGAGTCCATTGTTGCTAGAAGAGTCTATAGAAATTGTCCCATGTTCATATTGAATAAAGTCTTGCCTTGTGATTTTGTTAAATTAGATGTGGTGGATTTTGATAGTCATTCTTGAGATGGATTGGTTGCATGCATATTATGCTTTTATTAATTGTAGAACCCATAGGGTTAAGTTGTAATTACCTAATGAGCCTGTCCTTGAGTGGGAAAGTCGTGATGTGGTGGTCAAGGGTAGATTCATTTCTTGTCTTAAAGGTCAAAAGTTGATTTCTAAGAGTTTCCTTTATCATCTTGTGAGGGTTAGGGATGTTGAGTCCAAAGTCTTTCCTATTGAGTCAGTTCCGGTGATTAATGAGTTTTTTGATGTCATTCCCGATGAGCTTCCCGGTATTCTTCCCAAAGGGAAATAGATTTTGGTATAGACCTTCTTCCCGATACTCAACTCATTTCCATTCCCCTTTACTTATGGCCCTAGTGGAATTAAAGGAGTTAAAGGATCAATTGAGGGATTTGTTGGAGAAGGATTTCATAAGGCCTAGTAAATCACCTTGGGGTGCACCAGTATTATTTGTGAAGAAAAAGGATAGTTCTCTTAGAATGTGCATTGAATGCCAGCAACTTAATAGAGTCACCATAAAGAACAAGTACCCTGTACCAATGATTGATGACCTTTTTTGATCAACTTCAAGGAGTAATCACTTTTCTAAGATTGATCTTCGGTCCGGATATCACCAAGTGAAAGTGAGGGCGTGTGATATTCCCAAGATGACTTTTCAGACTAGGTATGGGCACTTTGAGTTTGTGGTTATGTCTTTTGGGTTGACTAATGCACCGGGTACATTTATGGATCTCATGAATAGGTTCTTTAAACCCTACCTTGACATGTTCGTGGTGGTCTTTATTAATGATATCTTGATTTATTCCCATAGTGAGTAGGAGCATGTGAATCACTTGAGGGTGGTGTTGCAAATCTTGAGGGAGGATAAGTTGTATGCAAAATATGAAAAATGTGAGTTTTAGTTGAAAGAGGTTGCTTTTCTAGGGCATGTGGTGTCGGGTGATGGCATTAAGGTGGATCCTAAGAAGACGGAGGTGATTAGAAATTGGCCTAGACCTTTGACTCCATTAGATATTATAAGTTTCTTGGATTTGGCTGGTTATTACCAAAGGTTTGTGAATGGTTTCTCTCTTATTGCTTCCTCTATGACAAAGTTGACCCAAAACAAGGCAAACTTTGTGTGGACCGATGAATGTGAGAAACTTTAAAAGATAATCTTATCTCCGCTCCTATCTTGGCACTACCTGAAGACTTGGAAGGGTTTGTGGTATATTGTGATGCCTCAAGAATTGGTTTGGGGTGTGTTTTGATGCAAAATGTTAAGATTATAGCATATGACTCCAGGCAACTTAAGGTGCATGAGAAGAATTCTCCCACCCACGATCTTGAATTGGTGATCATGGTATTTGCTTTGAAAATTTAACATCGCTAGTTGTAAAGGGTTCATGTTGATGTGTTTACCAACCACAATAGCCTCCAAGATGTGTTCACCCAAAAAGATCTTAACTTGAGACAACGAAGGTGGTTAGAGTTCCTTAAAGACTATGATATGAGTGTGCATTATCACCCCGACAAAGCTAATATTATGGCCAATGCTCTAAGCAGAGTGTCCATGGATAGTCTAGCTTATGTTGAGGATGGTGGCAAGGAGGTGGCTAGAGGGGTTCCCCGGTTGGATAGATTGGGGGTTAGGTTGGATGAAGTTGATAACAGTGGTGTAGTGGTTGTTGAAGGTTCTAAATCTTCCTTGATTGAGGAGTTAAAGGCAAAATAAAATCGTGACTTCACTTTGCCAGAGTTGAAGGCCTCGATGGGAGATGGTAAATTGGAGGTTTTCTCCCAAGGGAGAGATGGTGCACTTAGGTACCAAGGTAGATTTTGTGTGCCAAATGTGGTTGATTTGAAAAAATTGATCTTGAAGGAGGCCCATAATTCATCCTATTCCATTCACCCCGATTCTACAAAGATGTATAAAGACTTGAGGGAGGTATGTTGGTGGGGTGGTATGAAGAGAGATATTGCTAACTTCATATCCAGATGTCACAATTTCCAACAAGTCAAAGACGAACATCAAAGGCTAGGTGGCCTAGCCCAAGATATAGAAATTCCTACTTGGAAGTGCGAAGAGATTAACATGCATTTTATGGTTGGGTTGTTGAAGACTAGAAACACTTTGACTCTACTTGGGTTGTTGTGGATATAATGCCAAAGTCGACTTACTTTCTACCAGTCAAAACTACTTATGGTGCCGAAGATCATACCAAGATGTATATACATGAGTTGGTTAGATTCCATGGGGTGTCCTTGTCTATCATTTTGGATCGTAGTGCTCAATTCACTTCTCTCTTTTGGAGGTCCTTCCAAAGAGGTCTTGGTACCAAGGTTAAGCTTAGCACGACTTTTCATCCCCAAATGGATGGTCAAGCAGAGGACTATCCAAGCTCTTGAGGATATGCTTAGAGCTTGTGTTTTGGTTTTTAAGGGTAGTTGGATGAATATCTTCCACTTATTAAGTTTGCTTATAACAATAGCTACGACTCAAGAATTGGTATGGCTCCCTTTGAGGCTTTATATGGTAGGCATTGAAGATCCCCGGTTACGTGATTTGAAGTGGGGAATATGGCTTTGATAGGTCCGAATTTGGTCATAGGAACCTTGGAGAAGGTGAAGTTGATAGGGAAAGATTGAAAACATCCCAAAGTAGACAAAAGTCCTGCTCCGATGTGAGGAGAAGAGATCTTGAGTTCAAGGTTGGTGATTGGGTTTACTTGAAAGTCTCACCCATGAAGGGTGTGATACGGTTTTACAAGAAAGGGAAATTGAGCCTAAGGTTTGTAGGTCATTATAAAGTTTTGAGGAGAGTGGGTAGGGTTGCATACGAGTTGGAGTTGCCTATAGGGATGAACATGATTCATCCGGTCTTCCATGTGTCCATGTTGGGAAAGTGTGTGGGTGACCCAAGTGCTATAGTGCCCTTGGATGATTAGGTGTTGTAGAAGATAATTTGACCTATGAGGAGGTCCCAGTGGAAATTTTGGATAGACAACTGAAAAGGTTGAGAAACAAAGATGTAGCTTCCGTCAAGGTCCTTTGGAGGAATCAATAAGATGAAAGTGCCACATGGGAAGCCGAGCGGACATGAGAAAGCGATACCCATATCTCATCTACTCAACTCAAGCCGAAGGTACTAATTTAAGTCCACTATATGATTTTATGTCTTAAGTTTCATCCCTCATGTCATTTTGCATGCATTAATGTTTACGTTAACAAGTTTAGGTGATTTTGACATTCATGTTGAGATTGGTAAAAATAATGTTTAAGTGCATTTATTGCATTCATATTGGACTGAAATTTTCATGATTACTTCTCTTGTGCATGCTTCTTTGACATTTGGAGATTAATGTTCCCAAGGAGAAGATATTGGAACGCACTAAAATGTGCTTCGAAAATGCCCATAACCCTAATTTTAATATATTTCAAAATTTGTGCGTGATATCAAAAATTTGACTTCATATTCTCGATCAGGGGGCAAAATTGAGTGGCAAATGAGTATAACCCGGATATTAGAGGACCTGTTGCGAAAAATAATTTTCATAAATTTAAGATTTCCAAAGAACATCTGCGCCCTAACCGCGACCTGCCAGGGCATGGAGTAGTGTAGAAATGTCCTTCGTGTTAGGTCCGTGTCGTGGACCAGACATGGACCAGTATAAGTTTTTTCGTGATTTTTCTATTTTGGCCAAGGGTATTGGGATCATAGCCCTATGCCCACTTAGACGTGAAATTACCTATACTTAGCCATGTTTCAACTTTATATCATTCAAGAACCTCTCATAAACCTCTCCAAGACTTAACCAAATATCTCATTCCAAATTAAAGGATCTCAAGCTTAACTTTAGAACTCAAGGATTCACTTCAAGCTCTAAGTTTTCTTCAAACTTCAAGAAAAACCCAAGTTTGAGGTATGTGGGTTTCATCCATTGGATCCTTTCACCTATGGAGCCCAACCTTTCTTTTTATGAAAATTGCATGTTTTCAAGTTGTATTACTTATGGATATCTCTTATTATGAATTATGAGCATGAATCATGTTGGGTTTTTATGAAATATTGATTATACATGAATATCTATTTCAAGCTTATACCACGATTTGATTATATCTATTGAGACTATGCATGTTTTGAGCTCTGAAGTTATGCTTTATCATGAACATTTGTAATGGATCTCAAGGCACCCTATATGAGGGTGTTCACTACATGTTTGTGGGTTGATTTGCATTAAGTTTTCTCATCTTATTTCACTCTCGAATTACATGATTTTGAACTAGTATCATGAACCC
>JAPFFP010000089.1:4633278-4654333 GCA_026153255.1 Solanum medicagineum
AAGATTTTTCTGTTAGATCTTTTAAAATATTTAATGGTTTCCTAATTATCCGTAAAATTAGGTGGCGACTCTGTTTTATTTCGAATTTTGAGAATTGGTTTTTCTCAAATTAATTGAGTTTGAATCGATTTTTGATTTTCGAAATAATTTTTCATTTTTCTTTAAAAGTCGGTCATTTTCCGGCGTAACATATACTATCCATTTACTCCCTATTTTTCAATTTAAAAATGTACCTTCCAATTCATGTATTTTTAGTCATTGTATTTATCAATTGTCTCTCTCCTCTTTTCTCTCTTCATATTAGTGTATAGTCACACATTAGCGACATTTTTCTCTTTTTCATGAATATTTTTTCTTCTTCTTTTTCTCCATGGACGCTTCTTTCATACTTTTTTCTAATTCAAACTTAACAAAGATATGCTTCTCTCTCTTTCTCCTATTGAGCAGGCTGAGCTGGACAATTAGTTGAAGTTAGTTATTACAAGATAATCAAATTAACAGTTAGTTTGTTAGACCTCTAGTTAACATGCTGATTAAGTTAACTATGGTTAGATGGACCATCAACAAACCAGTTTAGGATTTGTATATATAGCCCTTCATACAATGTAATAGACTCTTAAGCAATTTCATATCTTTTCTATACAAAAGGATCAATATTCTCTCAACAATGAATGTTTTCTCTTGGGAATCTGTACATAATTTTGTCATGATATTAGAGCTATGGTGAATGAATTCAGTTTTCTCCTTCTTTTCCAATGAATTCGAGAAGAATTGAGAGATTTATCAAGTGAAATTGCAAATTTCTTAATTTTTTTCAACAATGGTGGAAAAATCAGATTACAACCATCCACCTTTTTTGTCCTCTTTTGATGCAGCTGGAGCTGTTCAAATTGGAATTCAGCTTGTAGAAATGGAGAACTATACACTCTGGAGTCGTGCAATGTGTTTGAATTTGCTAAGAAGAAACAAGTTAGGGTTTATAGATGGAACAGTTAAAAGAGATGATTTCAAAGAGGAATTAGAGAAGCAGAATTGGGATCGATGCAATGCCATGGTGATTTCATGGATTCTGAATAATGTGAACAATGATCTTATCAGTGGTATTCTTTGTTGTTCAAGTGTACATCTGGTTTGGAATGACTTGAATGAACTATTTGACAAAGTTAACATGTCACAGATCTATCATCTTCACAAGATGGTTACTATGAATGCTGTAATTTCCTTAGCTGCCACTAATGGTTGGTTCATTCAACAAATGTATGCTTACAATGCTTTTTTACAACGTGATTTACATGAGGAAGTATATATGCAAATGCCACAAAGTTTCAAAATAGACAACATAAAGGGTGTCAAGGTTTTTAAGCTGCTTAAATCTCTATATGGTTTGACGCAGGTCTCTAGACAGTGAAATGTGAAGCTCATATCAGCCCTCCTTGCAGCTAGATTCCAACAAAGTCACTTGGATTATTCATTGCTGACTAAGAAATCAACAGATGCTATAGTCATTATTTTGATCTATGTTGATGACCTATTAATCACAGGAAGTAACAAAGTACTAATAGATGTTGCAAAACAAGTTTTGAAGGATAATTTCAAGATTAAAGACTTAAAGACTTAGGAGAGTTTAGATACTTCTTTAGTATTGAATTTGCTAGATAGAAAAATGGCATTCTTATGCACCAAAGGAAGTATCCAATGGAACTCATTTAAGACTTAGGATTGAGTGGTTCTAAGCCTGTCACTACAACTGTTGAGTTAAAGCAAAAGATGACAACATGTGAGTATGACAATTCAATTGGCTTAACTCAAGATCCTATTCTAGCTGACCCAGGGAAGTATCAGAGACATATTGGAAGGTTGTTGTATCTTACCATCACTAGGCCAGACATTGCTTTTGCAGTCCAAAGTTTGAGCCAGTTCATGCATTCTCCTAAGCAATCTCACTTGGAAAGCGACCCTTAGAATTGTCGAATACATCAAACAAGCTCCTGGGCTTGGAGTTTTAATGTCCCCTCATGGTTCTAACTCTCTTCAAGGATTTTGTGATGCTGACTGGGGCTTGTGTGTAAATACTATAAAGTCCATAACTGGCTACATGATCAAATTTCGAGATTTTTTTATTTCCTGGAAGTCCAAGAAACAATCTACCATTTTCAGAAGCTTAGTTGAAGCTGAGTACAGGAGTCTTGCCTCAACTGTTTCCAAAGTTCTCCGGTTGATAGGCTTGTTCAAGAAGTTAAATTTTGAGTTGTTGTTACCAATTACTTTGTATTATGACAATAAGGATGCATTTCATATTACAGCTAACCATGTCTTTCATGAGTGCACTAAACATATTGATATAGATTATCACTTTATCCTAGAGAAAATTCAAAATGGTCTTGTCTGCACTAAGTACCTACCAACCTCAGCTCAACCTGTAGATATATTCACTAAGGGCCTTGGGAAATTTCAGCATTCTTACCTTGTTTCCAAGCTAGGCATGAAGAACATCTTCATACCGCCTAGCTTGAGGGAGGGGGGGAGGGAGGGGAAGGTATTGAGCATATGAAGATTGACATAGGTGAGCTGGACAATTAATTGTTGAGCTGGCAAATTAGTTGCAGTTAGTTACAAAATAATCATATTAGTAGTTAGTTTGTTAGACTTCCAGTTAACATGCTGATTAAGTTAACTATGGTTAGATGGATCAGCAAATCAGTTTAGAATTTGTATATATAGTCCTTCATACAATGTAATTGACTCTTAAGCAATTTCATCTCTTTTCTATACAAAAGTATCAATCAGAATATTCTCTCAACAATGTATTTTTCCTCTTGAAAATCCGTGCATAATTTTGTCATCTCCAACAAAGTGTCATCATCATTGGCAAGTAATGATTTACAAAACTTTGTTGTTAACCATGAGAGAAAGCTTTGAAGCTTAAGTCCAAATTGCGAATTTTATGAAATTATTACTAAATTTAATAGGTGACTTTTTTAATCTATAAATATATCACGAGGAGTTCATCTCCCGAATATGAGGGATTTTGATGCAAAGTTAAGGTAACCTTGGGGGACTTTTCAACAAATCAAAGGCACATGCGTATGCATTCTCGTCATATATTAATGCACTTGTATATGTATTATTTTCATGTATTTGAGTGTATTCGTCCTCTGTTATAAATTTATGTCAAATGTATTTATTTGTACCTGCTATTGATTAATTATATTTTTTTTATATTAATATAATAAAAATGAAATACTGCTAAAATTTATATAATTTAATTTTTAATAAATACGTAAAAATAGTATCATATCAATTAAAACAGAACGGATAGCAAAAATCATTTAATACTTAACAAGGCAAAATGGAGAGAGGCCCCAGTTTCTTAGCTTTTCTCTGACATTGACTGTTAGAAAAGGTAATCTTTTCATATACAACTTTTCCTCCGCTAATCAATTTTAATCTCTTTAGTTTGGTAGGAGAAATATTTTTTTTTTGTAAAATAAATTGTTTCAGAATTAGTTATTAGAAATAGTGTAATTTGTTTTCAATAAACAATTAATTTTGGGATAATTAATCCTGACCAAACCACCCTAATGTCTTTTGTTTGTTTAAAATGTCACAACTTGAAATTTGAGGAGTAATTTGTTTGTTTTTGGTTTCTCATAGCTAGGTAACGACCAAAATTTGAGTTGGTGTCGAAAAATCTCATATTAAGGAGTAAAATATTTTTTAGCAAATAAAAATTATGTGACAAAACAAATTTTTATTACTTAATATTTATTATAACTATAGTTTTAAGTTATTATCACATGCCCATTAACGTTTCATTCAAGTCGGTAGAGGTTGCGTCTAGAATTCGTATAATTAAATTCCCAATTGTATAAATTCAGAATTTGTTTGTACAAATTCAGATTTTGTATGCTTATTCTAGCTTGTATATAATTATCATATTAATATATTTGATTTATATAAGTTCTGAAAAGTTCTTAAAAGTATAAATACAAAATTATATATGCTTACTCTATTTATATATTGACAACAAATTATACAGACTGATTACTATATTGACAGTGAATTATACAAACGAATATGCACTCGGCTGTTATAGCCAGTGGTGGAGCCAGAATTTTTACTTAGGGGGTTCAAAATATGAAGAAGTAGACAAACAACTAACTGGAGGGGGTTTGATATCTACTACATATACATAAAAATATTATTTTAATCATATATAAATATTATATTTTTTTTAACCGAAGGGAGTTCGGATGAATCCCCTAGCTAAAGGATAGGTCCGCCTCTGGTTATATCTACAATTCCGGAAATATAATTACGTAAAATCATAGTTATTTCAGCCTATTAAATTTTAAGATTAAGCTATTTATAAAACTTCCACTTCTAACAAGGCAATTTCATAGTTAAGGACATGAGAATTCTAATTAATGATAAAGAAAGTAATTACAAATTCATCATAATCTTTGCTAGTTTTTTTTTTTTTTTTTAAAGATAAACAACATGAAATTAAAGCATCACTCTCTTTTATTATTTGTCTCTCTCTGGCTGTGTTTACTAATTGAATCTATCTTGTCTCACCTTTCCTGATTGACCCTGGTAAGTCCAGCTGACTCACTGACTTATTGCATATTTAATTTGGCTCATTTTTAGCCTCAGAGGACAAACCTTTGGGTACTCAATTCAACTGGCTCTAATATCTATCCTACTGCAAATTAATTAAGAGATCTAGTCTACATGATAAATATTTTTTTAAAAAAAAAGGAGTACTGATGAGAGGCAGAAGACCTAGCTACTAAGCTAGTCTCTCTCCAGGCTATACATGCATGGCAAGATTGATCATGCCAGACAAGTGTGATATATTACACTCTTGTAGACAGCGGAGAATTTTTGTGAAAAGACATTTCAAATATAAAGAGTAAATATGTGAAAATTATAGGACAAAAAAAGGAGCAAAATGGTCCGGCAAGGAAAATATTAATCTTAACGGGTGCTTCGATTTGGATACAAGTTAGGATGAAATTAGTTATATTGGGATGAGTTATGATGAAATTAGCTATACTGAGAGTAATTTTTATTGTTTGTTTGGTTTGACATATCTGAAATACTATTCATGGTACAATTTCTAAGAATAAGATGATTGTTTACAAAAATACCTTTCATCTTATTGAGTTTTTATTTTATTTTATTTTATTGCAAGCTTTAATTATTCATTGTTAAAAATAAATTTTCATCTTATTTAACATATGGGTATGCATTTTCATGATTTTTCCATATGTTTTTAAAAGAAGATTTCATAAATAATTTAGGCTTGAAACTTAAATAGCTATATTTTACATAATTAAACAATACATCCTAGGCTATTGACCTGGAGGGGAGGAGAAAGGCGAGGAGATCGAGAGAGGGAGGAGAGAGGCGAATTGTATATGTATATTTGTCAAATTGTATATGTATATCTGTCAAATAATTGTAGATGTGTAATTAATATACATATATATTTGTATATATATCTGGCAAACGAGATTGGGAGAGGGAAGAGAGAGGTGACCGAGATTGAGAGAGGTAAGTGAGAGTGGAGAGAGGCGAATTGTTTATGTATATCTGTCTAATTGACTATTTATATCTGTCAAAATAATTATATATACGCAGCTGGTATACATATTAATTATATATTCGCAAGAAATTGCAGAGAGAGAGAGAAAGAGAGGAGAGGCGAGAGAGAGAGAGAGAGAGAGAGGGGAGGCGAGAGAGAGGAAGAGATGAGAGAGAAAATAATACAAAAATCCTAACTATAGCTATCAATTGTAAATTTTTTCAAATTATAGTTGTATAATGTAAATACATATCATATGTTCGCCTAATTATGTTATTTTTCCTTTTTAAAATTAAACTTTCATCTTATTTAACTTAAAAATAAAACTTCCATCTTTATTAGCTTTAAATAAATTTTTCATCTTATTTAACTTAAAAAATAAAATTTTCATCTTATTTAGCTTAAAAATAAAGCTTTCATTTTAAGTTTAATAAAAGTAAAAAAAAATTTATTGAAATAATTTACATTTTAATTGATGTATAAAATATAAAAGTGAGTAATAAACTATTTAATTTAAACTATAGTATTTAGTAGTGGAATGAACATTTTAAGAGAAATCAAATTGTAAATAAACATAAGTATTAGTCAATTAAATGCAACTTATAATATATTAATAATAAAAATTGTATTTATAAAATATAATTTTTTGATAAAGTTATATAAAAACAACGATTAAGCAAGGTTGTGAATATTATTATAAGTATTATTATAAAATATATTAATAGATATAAATGTAAGGGGTCATTTGGTTTGACTACAAGTTATGATGAGATTACTTATGATAGGATAAGTTATGATGAGATCATTTATGTTGAGAATAATTTTTATTGCTTGTGTGGTTAGTCATATTCAAAATACTATTCATTGCATAATTTCTAAAAATAAGTTGTTTATTTACAAAAATACTCTTTACCTTATTTAGTTTTCTTTTTAAAATATTATCTTTGCAAACTTTAGTTATTCATTCTTAAAATAAAATTTTCATCTTATTTAACGTAAATAATTTTCTTTATGCATTATTTTCATGATTATGTTGTGTCTTTTTAAAATTAAGTTTTCATCTTATTTAGCTTAAAAACAAAATATCCATCTTATTTAGTTTTAAATAAATTTTTCATCTTATTTAGTTCAAAAAATAGAACTTCCATCCCATTTAGCTTAGAAATAAAACTTCCATCTTATTTAAATTTTCATTTAAGTTTCTTAAAGTAAAAAAATAAATAAATTTTAAAGTTATTTACATTTTAATTGATATATATATATATAATACAACTTTTAAATGAGTAATAAAGTACTATTTAATTAAATATATGTAATTTAATAGAGGAGTAAACATTTTAAGAGAAATTAAATATAAATAAACATAAGTATTAGAAAAATAAGTTCAACTTATAATACATTCATAAAAAGAAAATGTATTTATAAAATGTAATTTTTAATAGAAAAATATGTTATCACAAAAATAATAATTAAATAAGGTTGTGCATGCTATTTAAATATTATTAAAAATTATGTTAATATACATGAATATAAAAAATAGTGTATAAAAGAGAGTTTAAAGAGGGTATTTTTGGATTTTTTCTATGTTGCTTTCTATATATAGATATGGCTTTCTCTTGATGGAATATACCAAGCTAAATCTTCTTTTTAGAACTTCTTATATACTTTATGACAGGATAACTTATCCTGGTATTATTATTCTATCCACAGGAAGGGATAACTTATCCCAGTACTAATTGTTAATCCTGGGATAAGTTATCTCACCCCTTGCAACCAAACAATGAATTGAGGACCACTTAAAAACTATCCCAAGATTAACTTTTCTTATCCCTCACACCAAATGACCTCTAAAGTGATGTATAAAAGAGAGTTTAAGCTATCCCAGGATTAACTTTTCTTATCCCTAACACCAAACGACCTCTAAAGTGATGTATAAAAGAGAGTTTAAGAGGGGTATTTTTGTTATTTCCCATACTTTATCATGGGATAAGTTATCTTGGGATTATTATTTCACCTGCTGGGAGGGATAACTTATCGCAGGACTAATTATTAATCCTGGAATAAGTTATCCCAACCTGTGCAACCCAACAAAGAATTAAACACCATTAAAAAATTATCCTAAAATTAGCTTCCCTTATCCATCACACCAAAAGACCACTAAGTTGGTTTTTTAATGGATGGATTGTAGTACATGTAATAAGAAGTTATGAATTCAAATCTTGAAAATAAATTCTGATAGAAATGTAAGATAAGTGTGGCGCCCGCCACTTGATCTTGAAAGAGGCGGAAGAATCTAGAGTCTTTGTGTGGTTTACGGAAGACTCTAGAATTGTGTAGATATGTCTTGTGGTTTTTATCCCTCTCTAGACTTGTGTGGAGATCGAATTCTAGAAAGGGACTAAAGTGTAAATAATTTGGGACTTCTTATGTAAATATTAATTATGCTTTTACCACAATGTAGGAAGTATAAATAGAAGGGGTAATTTGCATTGTAAGGCATCAAAAAATTGTAAGATAATCTTCCAAAGAAATATATAAGTCTTCTTTCTAAAACTCTTTTGTCTTCATAATCTAGTGTTCCCTTGGCGATCGAGTTGAAAAAACTTACTTGTATTTGTAGGATCGTGAAAGATTCGTGAGCAAATCGACAAATGTCGCATGGAAGTCTTAACTTGAGTTCTAAGTCCTTGACAGAGTGGTATTAGAGCAAGGTTTGCACTGAGAGAAGCATGGCAAGTGAAGGAGACATCAAAGCCGCCAGCACCGCCAACCTTATGTTGGATGTTGGCAAGAAGCACAAGGGAAAGAAGAACTCCAAAAAGATTGAGAAGGTTCTGGTCGGACCGACACTGAGCGAGGCCATAACAACTCACTCACTCTCGATCATTAAGTTGAGTGACGATGAACGAAGCGAGGAACTTGCCAACGTCATGCTCGACATAGGATGGGTTGCAAGGGTGGATGCTGCCAGACAAGCAGTGAAATTCTTAGGCAAGCGCTTGAATCAGTTCGATGACAAATTTCAGACCTTGGAGGAGTTCACTCTTAAAGAGAACGATAACATCCGAAAAGAGTTGGGCGAATGTCAGGCGGTGGAGTACGAGCTGAGGGAGACCATCATTTCCTTAGAGTGCCAAGTCACTTCCGTAGAGGGTAGGATCATGGACATGTTAGAGGCCATGAATGCTAGAGTGAAGGCACTCAAGGAAGTCATAGAAGAGAGGAGATATGCCACACCGGCCAGAGAAAGGGAGGCCTGGATTGAGACTCCTAAGCCATCTGTCTTCAAGGGCGTCTGTGACGAGGAAGAAGTGGAGAACTTTTTATGGAACTTGGAGAATTACTTCAAGTATAACAAGGTAAGGAAAGACGAGACGAAGACCAACATAGTTATGTTGTATCTGATGGAGATGGCCATACTATGGTGGAAACGAAAGGAGTCGAAAATAGGGAAGAGGCTAAGCGCCATCAACACATGGGAACAGTTCAAGTGTGAGTTCAAGAAGGCCTTCTTCCCGAACAACGTCATCTACGAGGCGAAGCAATAGTTCAGGGAGCTGAAACAGACAGATAACATAAGAGCCTACGTGAAGGAGTTTACTACTCTCATGCTCCAGATTTCCAACCTCATAGATGAGGATATGATGTTCTACTTCATGGATGGCCTACAGAATTGGGCCAGGACGGAGCTGAAACGCTGACAAGTTAGGACCATCGACGAGGCCATCACACAGGCAGAGGCTTTGATGTATTGTCGACATGATTAGCAGCCACATCCCAAGCATCATGAAACTTGTAGGCCTGATAACAGAAGGTTTGGGCAACAAAGTAGTGAAGAGGGAAAGGCACAAACCGGCAAAGAGCTTAAGTCCTACATATGCGGGGGACCGCATAGCTATAAAAAGTGCCCCGAACTAAAGAGCCTTGGTGCCATACTGCGGCAACGGAAAAAGCAGAAGGCGCAGGAAGAGATATCAGAAGCAGTGGAAGAATCTTGCGCAACTCGAGTAGGTGTGATTATGCTATACGGAGCTGTCACACAGCAACCAGAGAAGCCAAAGAAGTACAGTGCACGGTACATGGATATCATGATCAATGAATGACTCGCTCGTGCCATGGTTGACACAAGCACAGAGGCCAACATTATGACCAAGTCTGCGGCAACCAAGTTGGGGCTGAATATAACCCAAGTAAGGTGCAACTCAGGACGGTCAATGCGCTGATGACTTTGATGTGTGGAGTTGCTTAGGGAGTCGACATAGCGTTGGGCAAATGGCATGGCAAGACCAACTTTCATGTCGCTCCGATAGATCTCTTTGATATCATCCTTGGGTAGGAATATTTCTAGATGTGCTATGTGGTGATCGACCCCTACCTTAAACAACTCATGGTCATGGAACAAAGAGGTTTCTGCATGGTGCCCTTAGTCAAGATGCCTAAGTTGGAGGCACAAGCTCTACTGTTGGCCTTGCGGCTTGCGAAAGGGTTCCAGGATAAGAAGGCATTGTCGTGTTCCAAGCCTGATAAGAGGGAAAATCGTCGGAAGAGAAGCCGACAAAGGAAGCCAAGCCAGAACAGAGTCAGCCAACCACAATTGTGCTCTTTGGGTGCTGAAAGGGGTAAACTCCAGCAGAGACCATACATGGACGACATAAAGGTATGTGGCAGTCCAAAGGTGGAGACTGGGAATTCGAGGGGAGTGCAAGAGTCTCTACTACAGCATTGCGCCGAAGATATCGCAGTATCAGGTGGGGGAAAGTGTGACGGCCCATCACTTTATCTTGAAAGAGGAGGAGGAATCTAGAGTCTTTGGGTGGTTTGCAGAAGACTCTAGAATTGTGTAGATATGTTTTGTAGTTTAGCCCTCTCTAGACTTGTGTGGAGAATTCTAGAAAGGGACTAATGTGTAAATACTTAGGGACTTCTTATGTAAATGTTAATTATACTTTGACCCCAGGTAGGAGTATAAATTGAGGGGTCATTTGCATTGTAAGGTATCCAGAAATTGTAAGACAATCTTCCAAATCAATATATAAGTCATCTTTCTAAAGCTCTCTTGTCTTCTTAATCAAGCGTTCTTTTAGAGATCGAGTTGAAAAGGCTTACTTGTATTTGGAAAATCGTGAAAGATTCACGAGCAAATCAACAACTTCCACACGAAAGTCTTAGCTTGAGTTCTAAGTCATGACATAAGGCTGCATAGAATAGATCATTGTGGTCGAATCACTTTCCAAGCCTGCCCATAGTAAAAATTTTAATGCTTCGGACCACCCCTTATCATTTTTTCTGTATTTTACAAATTGGTCACAAGTCTTGTCTACTTTCTAAGAGTTGCTTCGTTACCAATCTAAACATACACAAACTTACCCCTTTAGTTTGGATTCAAAAAGAGTGCATCAGAATTAGATTCATAAAGTGCATCCACAATTTATTTTGAGTTCAGTCTATAAGGTTTATTTTCTTCTTTCATTCTAATGTGAGTAGGTAAAATATGCTGAATCAACGCATACTGTCCATCATATAATATGAATAACCCATTAATATCCATCAATTGCACTCTCTTTAAAATAAGTATGTAGAAACCTCAAAAGAGCACACTTATTAAGGATGTGTTTGATATAAAGAAAATATTTTTCAATTTTCACATATATGGTTGACTTAAATATTTTGAAAAATATTTGCAAATGAACTTATTTTTCTTTAATTTAAGGAAATAGCTTTCGTACATAAAATAAGAAAAAATATTTTTCAAAATTTTACTTTAACTTAACCATGCTAAAATAAGTTCCTATGTCCAACCCTCGCCAGAGGCCCGACTTTCTTCAAAAATTTTTAACTTGATTCTCAACTCCAATTCGGAACTTAATCCCGACCTCAATCTCGATTCTAATTGAGAGGCCGGTGTTTTTTCTATTTTCTTTCAAAAAAATCAATCTCAGTTAGTTGATTTTTGAAAATAAAATAGTAAAATGCACCATCTGAGATTTGATATGCTTATTGGTTAAAGATACAGATTTTTGTTATTTATACTCTTTAAATTTATATTCTCGTGAAAAAATAATTTTAAAAATAAAAAGTTGTGCAAAAATCACCCTATTGAGGTTGTTTATTGTAAAAATTAGTGATTAAGAACTGAACTCGAGAGTTTTGATTTTGCAATCTCATTTTTTGATGCTAGAAATATTGACCTATCGATTTGATTTAAAAAATTGATAAAATCCAACCTCGTCTCTTTTGAGGTCAATCTTTTTAATAGTGCGACTCATGACCACTTATATTTTAGAAAATATTTTTTATAAAAATGTAAAAATATTTTCTTCATACCAAACATAAAGTAGAAGAAGAAGAAATGATTATAATTTGGGAATACTTATTGCTTTATAAAATAAGAAAATGGATGATACGAATATCTATAATATATCTATTGGGTTATCCACTTCTCATTCAAATGAAATATTAGTGGATTGGTTATTTAACCTATTTTCACCCGATTCATTTTTGACCTATCCATATTCTATTCAGTCTACTCATTTGTCACCCCTATTAAAATGGTGTCATAACAAATTTCTCCCTTTATTCCAAAGTAATTATGAAGAAGAAGAAGGAAGAGGAGGAACAGGAGATGAACAAGAAGGAGAAGGAGAAGGAGGAGGAGGAGGAGAAGGAAGAAGAAGAAGGAGAAGGAGGAGAAGGAGAAGAAGAAGGAGCAAAAGAATGTGGAGAAGAAGAAGAGGAGGAACCAGGAGAAGGAGAAGGAGCAAGAGAAGTTGGAGAAGCAGGTGAAGAGAGAGAAGAAGAAAGAAAAAAAGAACAAGAAGAAGAAGTAGAAGAAGAAATGCTTAGGTAAAAGGCTCAAATATGCCATCAAACTTTAACAAAAGGTTCATTTATGTCATCCGTTATAAGTTTGGCTCAATTATGTCATTGTTGTTAAGGAAAAGACTCATCCATGCCATTATTTTTTTAACGGTGATTTTGCAAAACCACTTTTTACTCATGCCATGTTTTAAATTGGCGACATCATTTTTTTAAAAACAAATTCTAAATAAAATGAAGAAAAAAATTCTTAATTTTGTGAAATATTTTCTTAATTTTATTTATAATTTATTTCTAAATAAATACTTAATTTTTGTGGATTTTTTTCTTACTTAGAAGTTTCTAAATAAAACCTAAATAATTTTTTATTAAAAAATCTTAATATTGCAATTTTTTTCTTAATTTTATGTAGAATTTATTTTTTTAAAAGACGTGACCGAATTAAAACATGCCATGTGTAAAAGGTGATTTTGCAAAATCTCCTTTTACACATGGCATGTTTTGATTCGGCCACATCATTAAAAAACAAATTCTAAATAAAATTGAGAAAAAAAATTCTAAATTTTGTGCATTTTTTCTTAATTTTATTGAGAATTTGTTTCTAAATAAATTCTTAATTTTGTGAATTTTCCTCTTATTGAGTATTTTTTTCTAAATAATTTTTTTTTTAAAAAATCTTAATTTTGTGAATTTTTTTCTTAATTTTATTTAGAATTTGTTTCTAAATAAATTCTTAATTTTGTGGATTTTTTTCTTAGTAGAATTTATTTTTTTCTTAAAAAAAAGATGACGTGGCCGAACTAAAACATGCCATGAGTAAAAGGTGATTTTGCAAAACCACCGTTAAAAAATAATGGCATGAATAAGTCTTTTCCGTAACAACAATGACATATTTGAGCCAAACTTTTAACATATGACATAAACAATTTTTTTGTTAAAATTTAATGGCATATTTGAGCCTTTTTCCAGATGCTTATAATTTGGGAATACTTATTTTTTTACAAAATAACAAAATGGATAATGTGGATATCTATATTGTACCTATTAGGTTATTCATTTCTCATTCAAATAAAATATTAGTGGATTGGTTATTTTATCTATTTTCGTCCGATTCATTTTTGGCCCATCCAAATTTGATTTGATTCATTTGTCACCCCTATTGAAATGGTATCATAACAAATTTCTCCTTCTATTCCAAAACAATTGTCATTCTAAGAATTTAAGAAGAAAATTGAGAATTATATTTAATAATAATAATAATAATAATAATAATAATAATAATAATAATAAAGAGTAGTTTGCAATGCGGTTAAGTGAAGTAGCAAGCTATTGCAAAGTCACTTGATAAATTTAGAATACGTTAATAAATATTGTGAAAAAGCTTTTAGTTGAAAGATGAAAAGCAATTGAATTAGCAAATATCAAGATTTTATCACAACGCAAGCTATATCCTAGACGTGACATGATGATTAGAACCCCAAGGGGCTTCAAACAAGCTTTTTAGCATATAAATAAAGTAAACACAAGGTAATAGGAGTTAATAAACAACATGAGGAAGTGTAGAAGTCTCCAAACATGATAGTTTAACTAAAAAGGAAAGAACAAGTCAACACCCAAATAAACAAGATTACATCTCAATTTTGTCTAATCATGCCCCTAAACTATGATGTCAGAATGATTTGGGAGACTCTTATACTTATTTTTGTTTGTCACATAAACCCTTCTATTCAAGACTTTGCCAACTCAACTAGTATAAAGGCCTAACAAGTATAGGGCAAGCCCTTCCTTTTTTTAATATTACTATTTCAATGAAAAGCCTAAGTTGGGCTCACTAGCTAATCTTTGCGTCGAGCACTCCGCCCAATCTGAGCTATACTACGTGTACAATGTATTTTCCCCTTACACATAAACACTATATTATCTTCGTTAAAATAAAAACTAGGATGTCCTTATAAATATTGGAATAAGCAAATGTTTTATTTTACCTTATTAGTTTCGTCTCTAAACTATTGAAGGTTAAAAACATCCGTCAACTTAGTGAAGTAAACTTAAATATACTCTCGAATTTGACATGAATTATTAGTTTCGTCCTCAAATTATTGATGGGTTTTTAAGCCTATCAATAATTTAGGGATGAAACTAATAATTCGTGTCAAGTTAAAGAGTGTTTTTAAGTCAAACAATAATTTAGGGACGAAACTAATAATTTGTGTGAAGTTCGAGGTGATTTTAATACTTCTCTATTTAACTTATATTTACTTGAAATGTGTTGTGAACTTTAATTCAGTTTATAATGAGAGAAGTATTTACTTACGGGAGTAGAAAGGAGCATGGCTTACAATTCTTGTAAGTAGAAGAGGGATAAGAGTTTCTTTTTATGAATTAATGGTTACATGAACAGCATCTACAAACAATAAACTTGAAGTAAAAAATAGCCTAAAGGAGAAACAAATTGGATTTTCCATCAATTCACAATAACACAAGAAAAAAGTTACTTCCAACTCCCTCCACCTGGGAGTGGACCCCGCCAACTAGTTTCTCCATTGGAAGTACAAAAAACACTTGAGTGAAAGGGAAAGTACAAAGAGTAGATTGATCAAAGGAGTAAAAAAGGTTTCTTTTTAGAAGGAAGAAGGAGCAGAGAGTGGACGTTTCAAGTTAGTATAATAAATGGAGCATGGAAGAAACCATTAGTTTCTTCTTCTCTTCTTCCTTCTGATAGGAATTTTCATAGAGGTCCAAAGCATGCTCTTGCCCCGCCGTCATAGCAGCACGAAGCCAAGTGGTGACAAATCAACAAAACGTCCAAATATTTTATTTTTTTGTACATACAAAACACACACATAAAATATTCGTTTGGTCATTATTACTAAACTTGAAAGAACCCTATCTCTCTTTGTACTTCTTCTTTCCCTTCCCTTCTCTTATATAAATAGGGCCTTTATTTCTCACAACATTTGGACCGACCCTTTTGTCTTATTTAATTAGTCATCAAATATATTGTTATATATAAGAAAGAGCTAGATATGTCGGCGTCGTCACCACCTCCTTCTTCCTCTAGAAGCCGTAGACGTGCTGGAAATGATGTTTGGCCAGAGCCTTTTGTGGAGGATTTGGCTTTGATAGTTGCCACTGATGCTTCACGTTCCCTTGGCCGCTTGGCTGCTGCCCAAGCCCTAGCCCTTATTTTTCAGGTAACGCCCTGTATAAAATCAATTTATTACGTTCTCTGTCTCTGTGAGGTAGTGGTAAGGTTTGCGTACTACTCTATTGGTGTTAGGTTGAGATGAAATTCTTGTAATCATTTTTTTCATAATTATATTATTTTGTTTAAAGTTAACAGGGGTTTGTAGGATATATTTGACCCCAGTAACCCTTGTGAATTAATCATAACAAGAATAAAGCAGATTTGCATTAATGATTTTCTGAAAAAGTGAAGAAATGGTTGATGCATAAAGGAAAATGTACAATTACTTGATGATGTATATATGTTAATATAGCTAGGCAAGTAGCCTGCAGGATGAAAAAATTGAGTATCATCAAATCTATAATTAAGTCTGAAGATTGTACTTGTGAATTTTTTTTTCTTGGTTGATCTTGATCATATTAATAGTTCTCTTTTTGTGCTTGTTGAAAGGAATATTGAGTAAGGCAGGCATCATTTTCAGACTTTAGGTTATCCATATTTAGCATATAGTCATAAGGGAAAAAGGGTTGTTTTGGTTTCTCTTGAAGTTCCTTTCCCTTTCATTGCATGATCCTTTTCAAGCTCTACTAAGTACTGCCAACAGCTAACAGAATATGTTTATTTAGTTAGAGATGTAGGCAACTGAGAAACCCTTTTTTCACTATTTGGTTTCATTCTCTCTCCTATCTTTTCTTAGAGTTTCACTTTTGTTCTTTAGATTTTCTAACATATCTGGTTAATATGGAGACAGGGATAATAAATAAAAGGTTTTCCCCTTTATTTATGGCTTAATTTCATTCATAGGGATAACATTTTTAAAAAAAATGATGATCTTCCTTTCCTCATAATCCTTTGGGTAACTATTTTATGTTTTCTGGTCCCCCACATTCTTATCTCAGGTAAAAGTTGCAGCCAAAGGACAACAAAAATATGTCACAGTGTCTGAATATGTACTAATCTATATGTGTTCCAAAAATCTTTTCGTTATATGGAGTCTTTTTGTCTTCCCTATTTTTATGTATCATAAAAATTGTTCAATAAAAAAGAAAGAGTCTTTCTATCTCCCACGAGATAAAGGTAAGATGTACTTAAAGTAACCATTATTAATTTAGAATTGGCTTAGGTTAAACTCAGAGAAGGCATGGTGAGTCTTTAATTTACCTTCTTGTTGGTACAAGGGTGAGGTAGTGGGGAGATGTGCGTACATTTCACCCGCCACAATCCCACTCAGGGGATTCTAAAAAATGAGGTATGTTTGAAATGCCATGGTCAAACAAGACATGAAGAAGTTGCATGTTGCAAAAAAATTATAAATATTCGTTGTTTCTAACGAGAAAAAGCCATAAGGCTACCTTTCTTGGAAATGAAAGAAAGAAAGAATAGAGGTCATGTGGTGTCTCTTCTCTTATATTATAACGTCAATCCGATGTTTATATGTTAAAAAGAAGAGATTTCTTTCTCATAAGGTTGATTTGTGGTATTTGTGTATGTTGTGGACCACCAAACTGCACAACATTTTGTATGTATGTGTTTGGTTTTTGTTCATTTCTTTTGGAAGTCAAATCTCTTTTCTTCTGTCAGTTTTGACTCTTCGAGAGTGCTATTGTCCCTTTCTATTATTTACTATTTTTTAATTCTTCTAACAAGTTAATATAGAATAAATATAATAGACGGAGGGAGTAGTAAAAAGATTTCAATGCTTACAAGTGTCGTTTGGTGTGAGTACTCCCCCCGTCTCTCTTTACTTGTTAAATTTTGATTTGACATATCTATTAAGAAAATACTCTCTCCGTCTCATATTATAAAGACACTTTCAATTTACACGGTTATTAACGAATTATTAATGTACATTAAATTAAGTTAGAAAAAATTATTTATATTCTAATTAATGGTGGGGTAAAATAGAAAAAAATAATTAATTCTATCATAATTTAGTAAGTGCTCTTATAATATGGAATAAATATTTATAGGAAGATGTCCTTGTAATATGAGATGGAGGGAGTATAATTAGTTAAAATAAATTTATTGTTTTATGTTGTTAATTGATACGCTTCTAAATATATTTAATTACTATATTTTTTAAAATACACTAACTCAATTCTAATAAATTGAGGATAAAATTAAAAAATTGTTCTTCATTTGTCAAAAATAACAAGTAAAAAAAAAGATCAAATTAAGAAATATTTAACAAATAAATAGAGATAGAAGGAGTACATGATATAATAATTTTGAGCTAAGATAGTAGAATTATTTGATGGAACATATTGGGCAATCTTTGATAGGATATTTCAAAATACTTTTTCCTAACCAAAGTGTTTAAGCTATAAAACTAGAAGTGAAATACTAATATTTTTATTTAATAAAACTGTTCTCTCGAGATCTCATCCCTCCTCCTTTCGAGTAGGAAAAAAAAATTTATATTTAGAAATATTTTAACTTAATATTGAGTGGTGCTAGAGTGGGTAATTAAAAATGGCATTGGAGGAGACTGTTACTGTGTGTTAACAGTAGCTTGTGTGTGTATGCCTGGAGATGGGTGATGTTAAAAGGAGGGAAATGTCAGTATTTTTCATCTTCACCTGATGAGATCTAGCTTCTACCCTAAGACCGACTACCATGTTCTGCCCCCTACTTCCTGACTCCTTTTCTGACTTTTTTTCTTCTACATTTTCTTTCATTAGCTTTTCTAATTTCTAACCTTTTTTTTTTGTTTCTTTCTAATCTTCCTCTTAATTACGTATGCATGTATGTCTTTGCTTCTAATTTACATTTTCCAGTTTTGAAATTGATCCAAAACACTTTTTAGCCGAGGGTCCTTCGGAATAGTCTCTTTATCTCTGAGATATTGGTAAGGTCTGCATATATTTTATCCTTGCCAGACTCCATTTATTGGATTTCATTCGATATGTTATTGTTCAATTTTGAAATTGATATGAATTTTGTATTAGAATAGGAAATTAGTAAGCATAATAAAGTATTGTGTTAATTTTTGAGGTATTTGGTTGTATTTTTATAATGTCTTGCTTTGATATCATCATTTTTTTTATGGTTTATTGTGTTTTCTTATTTGTTGCTTTCTCCCTTTTGTCTTTTCTTTTAAATATCTATTTTGATATATCGTACTTGAGTCGAGCATCCTTAAAAACTAACCCTTTTGTGGTATAATCGACATATATTCTATCTTTTTCATACCCCACTTGTGAATGGACACAAATTTCACTCACTAAGCATGAGCCTCGTCACTAATCAGGGATCCCATTTTTAAATTTTTTTTATACATACAAGAATGACTACATATCTAATGGAATTTCATAAGTGAGGTTTGAAGAGAGTATAATTTACGCGCGGACTTTATTTTTTTTATGTATGATAAATGATAATGTTGCTTAATAAGTATTTAACTTTATAATGGGCTACTAAATTCAGGTTTGTTCAACATGGCAAGCAGTGTCACACTCCGATCTGTTGTGGCAAAACCTGACCCGCCGGATATGGAACCGGCGCGAGCTTCTCAGGCAAACATGGAGGGAGGAGTACATATATTGGCATCGAACGGCCAATAATTTCCTTCATCATAGATGCACATATAACACCCTCCATTTTGTGCCTGCCAACGAAGATGGTGATGATGACGACAATAATAATAATAACAATGACAGTCTCTTTTGTCGTCGTTTAGCCTTATCTGATCACCATCTAGCAGCCGGTTTTTCCAACGGCTCGGTTCAGTTATTTTTCCTACCTAGGAGGCTACATTTGTCAACATTCCACCCTCATCACCGCGATCGACTAGGTCGATTCTCTAGGGCTGTTTCTGGGATTATTTTGTCTGATGTTCAACTCGTGTTTGCTTCTCTAGATGGTGATATTCATGTGGTGGCCATTGGTGATACTGCACCACCTAGAAGGGCTCACTTAGGTGATGTGGTCAATGATGGTGCTTTGGTGGATTTCACCGGCTCTGACCGGTGGTGGGTTGGACTCTATGCAGGTAGTATTATGAAAAAAGTCTCAAAAATTCACTTAATCTAGAGTATGTGGCAATGGGCATCCCAGAAAAAATCAAGTATTTCGAATTTGTTTGAAAGGTTATTGTTGGTAGTATTAATTACTCAAATGTTTGCAAGTAGCAACGTAGTCGTGTTTTTATTTCTCTATTGATATAAATTCACTTGGTAGCACTAGGTCACGAATTTTAGTTATTTATTGAAGTTCATCAATTTAGGTTCCCTGGAACCAGGCTTTCTATTTTTGTGAGGGAGTGGGAAGGTCTGCATGCATTCTACCTCTAGCCCCACTTATGGGATTTCACTGGGTATGTTGTTGTATTGAAGTTCATCAACTTGCATTTTCTTCTTCAGGTGTTCCGGGGCGGGCATTTCACATATGGAATAGAGAGACGGAAGAACTAGTCTTTGTTGGTGGTGAATTAACAGATCCAGAAGCGTTAATGGGTTGGCACCTACTAACCGAGTTAATGGAAATCGTTGGTCGAATCAGAGTGACAACCCAAGAGACAGCCGTGGCATGCACCAGCGTACAGCTCATGGTAATTGACTTGCAAAACCCAGGCATAATAATACGAGCTCAACCATCTCGAAGAGGGATCATTGTTGCATTATTCGATGCCTGGAACGAGACACTGGTGGCTGTTGACACCCGGGGGGTGGCTAACGTGCGTAGGGTGGATGATTTGGAGGAAAGATGCAGGTTTAATGTTAGAGGTGCTAACCAAAGAGGGGTCATAGGGTGTATGAATGGAGGGTATGGATTGATGTGGATAGGTAATGTTATTAGGGTATGGGATATTGAACATGGAGTTTATCTTTATAGTCTTGGGGAGAGAATTGGAGATGTTAATGCTATAACTGCTGATGAAAGGTATGTGGTAGCTTGTTCAAGTGATGCCACTATTCATTTGTGGGACTTTGGGGCACAATAGTATTATGCATCATGTTGCTTATTGTGGTATTATTCTTGGTGGGAATTTAAGGAGTATGAGGTATTTAGGTAGAGTAGAGCTAACATGGATGAATAGAAAAAGAATAGAAAACAAACAACATTCTGAGTGGAGATATATTTTGTTTGTACCAAGAATCTACCAGTCATATGCTTTTGTATTCAATGCAAGGTTGTGTCCTTTTTCTTTCTTTAGTTCCTTTGCTTAAATTTCACTGTGCCTTTGCCATCCCTTCAATTAGACTCAAGTCTATTTCAGAATCTGGATTTTGTTCTACATATTAATTAACTTTGCTTTTATATGTTTTGTTTTTAATTTTTAAATTGGGGTAGGAGAAGGGGAAATGGAGAGGGGATTACAATGACCAATTGAGCTACTAAATTTCCCTTTGCTCTTTATATGTTAATTCCCTTCAATTTAAATATTACTAGCTGAAGTGGCTGAAGAAGTATGACAAGAAATTACTAAATTTTAGAATTTGTTTCGTTTACGTGAAAAACGT
>JAPFFP010000089.1:4655910-4685512 GCA_026153255.1 Solanum medicagineum
CATCAAATCACCGACTCGGAATTAACGTTGAATGATCTTTATGTCCTACCACTTTTTCATTTTTTCCTTGTAAATCACAATTTTTTCATAAGCTCCCGACCTAAATTTCTTCATTTGATGTAATTTAAGTAGATGAGGATTGGCTGTGTCATTAGAATCAAGGTTCAAATTCTTCAAAGCCCAAAACACCTTGTTCTCAAGCTCAATAGGCAAGTGACATGCCTTGCCAAATATGAGTTTTCATAAGGACATTCCAATTGGTGTTTTGAATGTCTTATGATAGGCCCAAAACCTATCATCAAGTTTTCTTTGAAATAAATTGCGATATAGCAACTTGTAACGACCCGGTTCTGATACCAACTGGTCCTAGACGAGGATTAGCTGACTTTAAGGTTACATATCTTGTGACATATATATTTTACTATGTTTTTGGCTATGTATCTGTTCACTTATTGTGTCTATGTATAGCTGACTTCTAGGTTCTAGGTAGTTTTCTATTATTGTTTTGTTGGTATTATTCAGACTTTGACTAGATGGTCTTTCTTTTTGGCTGACTCGTCTAAGTGCTCTCCTTTGTCTCATTGTTTATCTCATCATCATTCGATTCCACCCCTAAAGCTAGCTCCTACTCCTCCTCCTTCTCCTGACAGATAGGATCCTCCTTGGTCCTTTTTACATAACACTCGCGGCTGCCCAAGAGGACTGGCTAAAAAATACATCTATATACCCTATGAAAATCGAGATTTTTAAAACTAGGATAGGTACCCTCAGGTTAGGTTCATGGCATGCATGTAGGTGAGACCTAGTAGGCGCTATCATGACCAAAACAGGGTTGTGACAAGTTAGTAGTATAGCTAGATTTGCTAGTCGCAGCCGTACAAAATCACCATCTAGTAGAGTCTTGTGGATGGGTACGGATACATCCATGGCTTATCCCCAAGAGGCTATGGGATATATAGGAACCTTTCTCTGTTGTTGATTCTTGTTGTGCATATTTTGAATGACCTTTCGATTTCTGAGAATCTCATCTTGTCCCTTTCATAGGTATGGCTTCTAGAGTGCATCTTCGGCACAGGAGCAAGGGTAGAGCTGTACCATCAGTCCCGGATAGGGAGCAGATCCTCGAGCGCGAGGAGTAGATACTGGAGGCCCCAGCTCCAATGTAGCCAGAGGCATGAACCCGCCTAACAGATTTTGCAGTTATGCTAGAGGCATAGGCGGTCCTTAGACAGTTCCTGGCAGCACTTAGAGCCCTACAGTAGGGTGCAGCACCAGCTCCAATGTAACGATCCAAAACTGGACGTGATGACACTCGTCTTATCCCACCAAGACAAGTCAGCCTAAAATCTAATTATATTGATATAAAATGCAGAAGAATAATTAAAAATAATAATAATTTAACTGTGGATATAAGTCAACTTAATTAAAAATTCCCCCAAAACCTGGTTGTCATGTGCACAAGCCTCTAATGTGTTATAATAGATTTGGAAAAAAAATACAAGTCTCAAATGATATTGTTTCTAAAGTAGAACAATATCATAAACAGGAGAGGAGGACTTGTTGTGATGACAAATAGCTACCTCACTAATCTTTACAAAAAGCTTCGGATAAGAAGAGAAGAGAGAACATCATAAAGATCCGAGTGCATAATCTACAAAAAAATATAAGCAAGGGGTGAGTTCCAAACACACGGTACCCAACAAGTAAACTACTAAACACAAAGCCAAGTAATATAGAATACGGGTACTCCAACCACTCCAAACGAACCTCCACAACTACAACCTGTATGAAACCACCTTAACCTCATAGTTCATAATTTACATATCGTATAGATCAACAATATCACGTAAACAATTATAGATCAACAACACAAGGGATCAAGTGCATCAATCACAAGTTTCACAAAATACACTCACAATTTCAATAAATAATAAAGATATGTAATGCAATGCAATAGGATAATGTCAGGTATAATGATGCATGTCTAGCCTAGTGATACGTACCCGCTGTCTCTCAATCCATGGGGGACTTTTAGTACATTCATATGTCCAGTGTGTGACACGACCCTTGAATTATAATATCCATCACGGCGTACGACAAGACCCTGAACTATAATATCAATAGCAGCATGTGACACGTCTCTCGAAATATAATATACATAGTAGCATGTGACACGTCCCTCGAAATATAGTATCCATTGTGTCCTGTGACACATCCCTCAAAATATAATATCCGTCATGGGATGCAACATGTCACTCAAAGTGGTACATCCTTTTTAATTCTTATTGTTTTTCAATTCACATAACACTTGTCACAAAGTTAATGCAAATAGGCATATTTACACAATATTGAGGAAATAACTAATTTTAATATAATGCACGATTCACAAAAAATATGGTCTTGGTACAACAACGACACTAACTCAATATTTCAAAACCATTCTCAACACCTCAAACAAGGAAACACGAGATTCTACAAACTTAATAAAGGTTAAGAAATTCACGTATCTTTATAATTGAACACTCACTGAGGGGCTTGAGTGTTCCCCTTTTAAAAAGAACATGAAACACCACGATCTAATCAAATAAGAATTTACTATAATCACATACATACTAATACTAAGCACATTAAAAGAAATATGTATGTATTATGGCAGTAGGGTCACACTGCTATGTGCAACATTCAAACTTCAAACCACCACCTCAATTTCTTTTCTACCAATCATCCTCAAAGTTAGCGGATCATTGTAATCAAAGTTCAATACAATATATATGAGTAACAAACATCCAAACAATAGCACTGAAGCCTAGATCAATTGACAAAATAAGAGAATGAAGACATTACCGTGGTGCTATTAAGGTGGTTGCCACTCTATGTTGTTAACTATCATCAACCTTTGTTTCCCAGACAAACGATCAACAATTTGGTCTATTAAAACATATGCAAAGAGTTTCTGGAGTCTACAACCCAAGTCGAATACTTGTCCCAATTCGAAATTAAATGTTACAACAATGACATTGTATTTTACAACTCCATATTCCAACCTAAGAATGTGATTTACATAGATGAATTACAAGAAATTGATTCATTCCTTTACCTACAGTAGCTTTGAGGCTGTTCTTCGTCGCCCAATGCCCTATCCTCGTTCCTCTTCTTATTTTCTAATTTAATTAGGTATTGAAAGTGATAATCCTACTACTTATTTTAATAATTATAAGACAAATAGCGTGGGATATTATTTAGTTGCCACTTTAGTCCATCAATTAAATTAAATATCTAAATTTACTCGCCAACTAAGTTGCTATATTGTTGAATAGTCCAAAATACCCATTTAAAATTTTCAAGAAGGATAATTTAGGAACATAAGAGAACTAATTATCAAAATGACCTAATGGGTCATTACATTACCTAACATTATAAATCATGTTCGTCTTCCAACATAAAGAAGGAGAAGGAACTTAGCTGCTCTTTAAGATCATTCCATCAAAATTAACCATTAACAACTAAATTTTTGAATTGTACTTTTGCAAATCTATAATTCAAGTGTGATTTTCAAGGACTAATTATCAAAATGGCCTAACGGGTCATTACATTACCCACCATTATAAATCATGTTCGTCCTCCAACATAAAGAATGAGAAGGAAGATAAGCTCGTTTTTAAGATCATTCCATCAAAATTAACCATTAAGAACTAAACTTTTGAATTGTACTTTTGCAAATCTATAATTCAAGAGTGATTTTCAAGCCACCGACTAACCTATGGACCCTATCTGAATAATAATCTACCTGACCATACTCAACAAGTAGGATGAATCTTTTCTCCCATAACCATAATAAAATTCTAAATCAACACTGATCATAATCAAAAGCAAACCTAAACCAATCATCCCACACTCCTAATGTACAAATCATCATAGATCTTTAATGTTAAGAAGTAGATATGAAAATAGTACAGATTTAATTCAAGAGTAGGACCATTGATATGTTCATCAAAACAGATCTTGGAAACACCCCCTCTTGTGGTTAGCCAATTTTGACCATCCACGTTAAAAGAAGTGACAAAGTATCCATTAACAGTCTACAACATGCATGATATTAGGTAAAAGGTCCCAATACTAGGCCACCATTATATGCAGAAGTCTATTATAGTTGTTCTTTAGTCACAATTACAAAAAATGAGAAGTTGGACTAAATTAAATATCTTTTGTCAAATGATGCAGTAACGATCTTCCAAAAGTGATAAAGGAGATGCCTTGGTGGTCCATTTTCATGATACCTACTCTGATTCACATGTGTCTGAGAAGTAAAATAATTGGGACATATTGGTTGGCTATTCGTTATTATCAGCAAGAGAGCATTAAATTCATCAGTTACAAATATTATTCTTTTATCAAATACATGCAGTTATAACTAAGTTCATCAGGACATATTTTTGTGCATATGGAAAACCATGTAGCAGAAAGAAAAGTATCTGTGGTAGCCCTTCTATAAATTCACATAAGCAAAGTTGTGCGTGTAGAACCACTTATATATTTCAACTATCAAAATAATACTAAATCTTTCATAATTTGAAATAACCAAATCTGCAAAAACATATCTTACCAAGAGAAAATTGCAGGATTGATTCACACAATCCACCACTAAGGATCCGTGTACAAAAATGGAGACACGAGTTGGAATAGGCAGAGAATAATATTTACGCATAATCAGTCTGTCTAGTTCCCAATACAATTGTACACATACTTAATTTATAAAATCTGGCCCTCAATACAATCATACACATACTTAAATTATCAAACTCCATATACTCCTCATAGTATTGCATCAAAGACAATACTCTTAATACTAACCAAACATCATAGCCACACTTGTCATTTACTAGTGCCAGTCATTTTTCACTTCCTTTTTTTTTCTCATTTGCTTTAAGATGTCTCATGCGACATTAGGTACAGTAAGTAACTATACAAATCTATACAAGAAATTATGCAACAGTTTCTTGACTAAATTTGGTATGCAAAAGCAATCAAGCAGGCTTGGTATTCAAGATAAGTTCATGCCATCTCATCTCTAAGCAATCCTTAATGTTATGACAACTTTAGTAATGGTAATTTGCAAATTTACAGAGTTCATTATCTAACTATTTCTTTAAAACTCGACCTTCAATTATCGAACCACTCCAGTTATATTATATATATATATAATATACCACGAAACTACCATTCTCGCTGCTAGGTAACTTTTTAGAAAAAGGATAACACATTCATAAAATTTTTCAAATCATTATTTGACCTTATTACTCAAATATCCTCAAAGTGCATTATTGAGTCATAACCTTACTCAACCTTTTTTAATCATCTAACATTTTAATTTTTTCTAGGAATATCACTTACATTTTAGTATCAAATCTAACATTCAAGACAAACACAACCCACATAAAGAACTAAGCACGAATTATCTCTATAAGTGAGAGGGAATGAAATAAATTGATAAGGATCACACCGAATCAACGACGCATGATGGAGAATGGATAAACAAAAGGAAGTTTCCTAATAGTCTTCATAGCCTCTCGAAGATAAGTATAGATGTCTTCATACCGATCTTCGAGACTCTACTAGACTCGGCTTGTGTACACATGAGACCTATGAACCTGGTGCTCTGATACTGTCACGCCCCAAAGTCCCGTTAGGGCGGACTGACACCCATTGCCGATAAGGCTCGGGAGAACCAACCTGTATCTATGCGCTTTCTATACATTTTATAAGATATTTTTACCTTTGACATGCCTTTAAGAAGATAAACAATGACAACAAGACAAAAGGAATTGCATATGACTAGGCCGTTGGGGCCACAGTGTTCGAATTATGAGACATGACCATACTTTGATTTACATAGTCTACAAAGCCTCTAGATAAAGAAAGTATCTGACAAGGGTCGGGACAGGCCCCGCCTCAACTAACTGTACAATGTAAACATATAAGCTCTAGACACCCACAAAGCCCTGAAGCAACCTGGAGCTTGGTATCAGCAATTGGATGTCCTGTACTCCTACTAGGGAGATCTACTAGCACCTGTACCTGTAGCATGAAATGCAGGTCCCCCGTAAGGGATGTCAGTACGGGATGATGTACTAAGTATGTGAGGCATGGTATAATGTATGTGAAGTAATAGTTCAAATTAGACCATGCACTGGTGCAAGATTAGAGACCACCTTTGGCTATACTATGGAATCATGTACTTTATGTTCTTTATATTACTTTACCTTTACTGTATAATCTGTGCACAGCTGTAATACAAATGACCAACTGATCAGTGGTAAACTATATCGGGATCGTCCTTGGCTAGGTTCTTCCTTAACCCCTTAGGACCACCTGTGATAGGATCGTCCCTGGCTAGGTGATGCTTCCACCCCTCGGGCTACCACCCATCAATAAACAATATACTTTATCTTTCAATTACCTTTGAGATGGTTCTTTTGGTGGTCATGATATTAGAGATATAGGACTGTTTATGTAGGATGGGACATGTAGATAATCATACAAGACAATATGACAATGAAAAGAGTATGTTACACACATAATGAAATGCGTATGAAATGGAACAACTCGTGGACTTTATTAGTAATAAGAAACCATGTAACTTGGTATCCAAGCATGTATGCAGATTTGAAGGTGACTACTACAAGAATGTAGACATAGTTAATAGTTGCGTCAGAGTTGGTAGGTGCCTTTATGTGCCAAGGAAGGATCTATGTTTCATGCCAAACTATACATAATCATGTAGACTTATATACCTCATTGTACGACCTCGTTACTACCTTGAGATACTTTCCCTTCCTCCAAATATTTATCTACACATAGTAGGTGATAAAAAGAGCATTAATAGCCAATAGACACACTTTGGCAGCCCAATCACATACAAAACAATAAACGGACAGCAAGCGGGAATTTATAAACCCGAGCGTATTATTTCAACCTTTATGCCCCTAATCGTTTTTCCTAACACACATTCACATGTACACATCATATGCAGCTTAATTTAGTGCCACAACAGTCTTACAAAAGCCCCAAAAGCACAACACATAACAATTCTACACAACCATAAAATGGAGAACATAATGTTACCTTCCTTCGCTACATTTCGATGTCGACAACTCCAAACCTATTCCAACCCTAACCAAACTGTTCCAGCAACATTTACACATAAAAATAGTACTAAAACAGTCTTAGAACAGCAACCAAGAAGTCATGAAGGACGTGAGCCAATAAACTTCCATCCAATAGCCCACAAGTTCATACTAAGAACACAATTGCGATATCATATAAGGACTCACTTTTGTTGACTGTAAAAATGGTGAATCAGCCTTGTTACATTACTATAAAACCAAACTTGGTTAAATAAATAAGTATTACTTCATAATACATCCAACCAACAAGAGAAAAACCTCTTAATTAACAAGCAAAGTGGACAAGAATCCTTGGGATACATGCTGTCCAAAATTTCCAGCATATGTGTGATTAGCTTGTTTCTTTGGTTTTCATAAACAAACCATACAAAGTGCATAAGTAGATTTACTTACCTTTAAACTCAAGGTTTAGAGCTTATTTAGGGATCCTTGTAAGGTTGTGAAGCTTGTCTTTCACCCCTTTGAAAGAGAGCAAAGAATAACCAAGAAAGCAGATTTTTCTTGTCTAAGTTGAAATGAATTTAGTGTGCTGTTTTCATCCCTTTTTAAAATCTTTCTTGGCCGACCTTCTCTAGCACTTTTGACCATACATTATTACATATTAAGCGTCTAGTGATGCAGCAGCTTGGCCCTCAAAAGTGAGCCTAATTGGGTTCCAAAGTTGATGGGCTTGGGCTACCCATTTTCCAACTTTCTCTTAGTTAGTTTTGGGCTTAAAATGGTCAAGTGGTTTATGATGTCTTTGGGACCTTTTTATTATTCAGCTTGGGCTGAAAATAAAGTCCACTTACAATGCTAAAACGCAGGCTAAGGTTACACACTTAACACGAACTTCATTCATAATCGAACTTGGACAAATTCAACGTCGAGTCTCGTCTCCGTTTAGCTAGCAAATTAAGTTAAGCAAGTAGGTGACTCAGCTGCTAGCTTATTAAGTCCTACAAGCACCTCGATTATCTCGCTTCATTTAATGTCGTGATCTCCTCAATTGACAAAAATTATATATACACTCGACCCTCTTAAGTTTTAGATGCATATACCCCGATTAACACGAGATTCAAACACTTTTAATAATTGGCGCTAATTTGATCAAACCATATCATGTTTCATTTGCATTGTACTAGTATTGTAAGGTGTGGGGTCTTACAGATACTATTCTATCAGGGCCTAAAAATAGACGTGATGACACTTATCTTATACCACCAAGACAAGTCAGCCTAAAATCCAATTATATTGATAAAGTGCGGAAAGATAATAAAAAAATAAAATTTAACTGCATAGATGAGTCAACTTAATTAAAAATTCCCCTAAAACCTAGTTGTCACATGCACAAGTCTCTAATGTATCATAATTAATTTGAAAGAAAAATACAAGTCTCAAATGATATTGTTTCTAATGTAGAACAAGATTATAAATAGGAGAACGAGGACTTGCTGAGATGACAAATAGCTACCTCACTAATCTCCACAGAAAGCCTCGGATAAGAAGAGGAGGGAATATCACAAGGTTCGAGTGCAAAACCTACAAAAATGTAGAGCCAAGGGGTGAGTTCCAAGCACACGGTACCCAACAAGTAAACTACTAAACACAAAGTCAAGTAATATAGAATACGGATACTCCTCCGCTCCAACGGAACCTCCACAACTACAACCTGCATGAAACCATCCCAACCTAACAGTTTATAACTTACATATTGTATAGCTCAATAATATCACACCAACAATTATAGATCAACAACACATGGGATCAAGTGCATCCATCACAAGTTTCACAAAAGGCACTCACAATTTCATAAAGCATAAAGATGTGCAATGCAATGCAATAGAATAATGTCAGGTATAATGATGCATGTCTAGCCTAGTGATACACACCTACTGTCTCTTACTTAGAGATCCATGGGAGACTTTTAGTCCATGCATCCATTGAGGAATGTGACACAATCCTCGAATCATAATATCCATCGGAGCGTGCGACACGACTCTTGAATTACAGTATATGTCGTGTCGTGTGACACGTCCCTCAAAATATAGTATCCATCGTTGCATGTAACACGTCCCTCGTAATATAGTATTCGATGCAGTGTGTGACACATCCCTTGAAAGATACTATCCGTCATGACATGCGACACGTCCCTCAAAATGGTACATCCTCTTTAATTCTTATTCTTTTTAAGTTCACATAGTACTTGTCTCAAAAGTACATAGGCATGTTTACACAATAATGAGGAAATGACCAATTGGAACACAATGTACGATTCATAACAACATGACTTTGGTACAACATCTACACTAACTCACACAAGGAACCACGAGATTCTATATCCTTAACAAAGGTTACAAAATTCACTTACCTTAATGACTGAACAGTCACTGTGGGACTTGAGCCTTCCTTTTTCGAATAAAATTCGAAGCACCACGATCTAATCAAATAAGAATTTACTATTAAATTTTTGAAATAAAAGACATCCATATTACCACATGACCTTACCTAGGCCCAATTCCAAAAACGCATCTAAATTTTATAACTAATTTCCTAAATTTCAAGGCTAGAATTAAGTGTTTATATCTCCAAATAACATAGTTTAACAATATTCCTACACTATAATGTACCAATATTTAATCACCTATCTCAATATAACAAGCTTAATTTATAACTTGATAACAATATAATAATGAAAATTACTGTCACTGGCAAAGAAACTAATGACAACAATAAAGAAACAAAACTCACCCTTTTAGGATCTATAATCTAATAATTCTTATCACCTCAATATTAACTAGTAACTGCCTTAATCATATGCATAGTAATACTAAACAAATTAAAAGAAATATGTATATATTATGGAAATAGGGTCACCCTGCAATGTGCAACATTCAATCTTGAAACCACCACCTCAGTTTCTTTTCTGCCAATCATTATCAAAGTTAGTGAATCATTCTAATCAAAGGTTAACACAATGTATATGGGTAACAACCATCTAAATAATAGCACTGAAGTCTAGATCAATTGATAAAATAAGAGAATGAAGTCATTACATGGTGCTGTTAAGGTGGTTGCCACTCTATGTTGTTAACTACCATTTAATAACTAAACCATCACCCTTTGTTTCCAAGACAAGCGACGATTAGCAATTTAGACTATTGGAGCATATGCATAGAGTTTCTAGAGTCTATAACCTAAGTCATATACATGTCCCAATTCAAAATTAAATGTCAGAACAATGACTTTGTATTTTACAACTCTATGTTCCAACCTAAGAATGTGATTTATATACACGAATTACAAGATATTGATTCATTCTTTTACCTGCAGCAGTTTTGAGGTTGTTCTTTATTGGCTAATGCCCTACCCTCATTCCTCTTCTCCTCATTTTCTAATTTAATTAGGTATTGGAAGTGATAATCCTTCTACTTATTTTAAAAATTATAAGACAAGTAGCATTTTGGATATTAATTAACTTGCCACTTTAGTCCATTAATTAAATTAAATATCTAAATTTACCCGCCAACAAAGTAGCTATAGTTATCGAATAGTCAAAAATACCCACTTAAAATTCTTGAGAAGGATATTTTGGAATAACAAGAGAATTAATCATCAAAATGACCTAATGGGTCATTACATCCAGCCCCTTTCATTTAGGCGCTAGTGGAACCAGTTGTTCTAGAGGTTCCAGCATAGCAGGAGGATGCAGTGTGGTTCAAGGACCAACAGTTTCTTTTATATTTCTTGAGATTGGCCCCACTGTGATTTTCAAGAGCTCCAGGGGAAAATGCGCAAGATTTCTTACCTGCATGTATGGAGAGATTGCAGGCCCTATTATTAGAGTCCCGGGAAGTTGAGTTCACTGCATATCAGCCTGATGGTAAAGCCTGACAATGGTGGTAGACTTGCTGGCATACCAAACTAGCAGATACTGCACGGTTGACTTGGACTGAGTTCACGGAGCTTATCATAACCCGATTTGTGCCCAGGAGATTTATAGATCATCGCCTAGATCAATTTGTGCAGCTTGAACAGGGATAGACTATTGTGTCCCAGTATGAGGTTAGGTTTCAAGAGCTCTCACGATATGCTATGACTATTCTGCTTAGGAGGAGAGGATTCATTATTTTGCGTGAGGGTTGAGGACACAACTATGGATGGGCGCCCATGCACTGGTGACTTCAGGCCTCTCATTCTGTATATTATTGATCATTCTCGCTTCTTGGAGCAGATTAGTCGCAAGACCCAAAGGTGTAGCGACAAGTGGTTCAGCCTCAGATAGGATTTAGAGTGCCAAAAGACAGGCCTTTCGACCCAGCAGGGTCAGACTAGATGACCATATTAGATGTCACTACAGGCTTCTGAGGCTGGCCATCAGGGCTTGGGTACTTCCATTAGGGGTGGTTCCTCTTATCCCATTGGATGCAGGTAGAGAGAGTGTCAGCTTCTTTAGCGTCAGTTGGGACATCTTCAGTAGGTAGTCAGGGTTCCAGGACAGCTAGATCGAGTCAGTATGATAGTGACCACAGAAATAGAGTTGTGTTGGGTTGTTTTAGGTGCAGGGCACCAGATCATTTGCTTAGAGATTGTACATAGTAGGGGGCAGCACTTACCGCCCCACAGCCAGCCAGATCAACTTGTACACCAGGTGGCAGGGTTGAGGGTAGGATCATGGTCACCAGGATGATCAGTGCAGAGAGCAGCAGGGTTATCAATGAAGTACCTAAGAGCCCGTCAGGGTAGTAGAGCTAAGGGTGGCAGTGATATTCAAGGAGGAGGCCATTAGGGCAACTTTTATGGCATACCAGCACGGGCCGAGGCCAAGGCTTCTGATGAGGCCATCACAGGTGTGAATGTTGTATGCTAGCAGCCAACTTCATCCTTATTTTCTTATATTTTGTGTATTATGTTTCTCACCTAGGTGTGACTGCTAAACCACTTTCTTTTTTGTTTAGGTAAGACCCTAGTGGGGCATTCTCTTATGGTAGATTGGGTGTGCAGGGGTTTTGTGATCACACTTGAGGGTTGTGATACTCAAGTTGACTTTATACTTCTAGATATGCTTGATTCTAATCTTATTCTAGGTATGAATGGGTTGGCCCCACATCATGTTGTGCTAGATTATTATGCCAAGATATCAGGGATGCCCCTAGTGGTTTGGAAGGGATGTGTGAGTCAGGTTCTGACAAGCATTGTATCTTATGTTTAAGACCAGAGATTGATATCGGCAGGATATTCGACTTATTTGGCTCATGTGTGTGATTTGACAGCTTAAACTCCTTTGGTAGAGTCCGTGCCAATTGTATGCAAATTTCCTAATATGTTTCTGGTAGATTAACCTGGGTTGCTGCTTGTGCGGAAGATTGATTTTTCTATTGAGGTTGAGTCGAGTACTAAGCCCATATTTGTTCCACCGTATCAAATGCTCCTGTAGAGCTCAAGGAGCTTAGTTCTCAGCTTCAGAGTTTGCTAGATTTGGGATTCATTCAATTGGATGTTTCTCCATGAGGATATCCTATCTTGTTTGTGATAAAGAAAGACGGGACTCTCCGGATGTTATTTATTATCGACAACTAAATAAGATGACGGTGAAGAACTGTTATCCTCAGCCATACATTGATGATTTATTGGACCAATTGGAGGGGGCCTTGGTGTTTTCTAAGGTTGATTTGAGATCCGGGTACCATCAGTTAAGGAATCGGGCAGATGATGTTCAGAAGGCTGCTTTTTGGACTCGTTATGGGCTTTATGAGTTCTTAGTCATGCCTTTTGAGCTGACTAATGTCCTTGAAACATTTATGGACTTGATGACTTGGGTATTTTGGCCGTATCTGGACTACTTTGTTGTGGTGTTTACTGATGATATTCTAGTATATTCATTGAGTTGAGAGCAGCATGCACAAAACCTCCGTATTGCGCTTCAGACACTCTGGGATCACAGGTTGTATGCTATATTATCTAAGTGTGAGTTGTGGATTGAGTTTGTCACTTTCTTAGGTAACATGGTGTCCGACGAGGGTATTATTATTGATTCAGCTAAGGTTGAGGCCATCCATGGCTGGACTAGGCCTACTATAGTGATAGAGACTTAGAGTTTTATTAGTTTTCTAAGGTTTTATAGGTGGTTCGCTGAATGTTTTCCATTATCGCCGCTCTGTTTACTTATTTAACTCACCAGGGTGTGCCTTTTGTGTGGTCTGATGAGTGTGAGGTACGTTCCTGAGGCTAAAAGAGTTGTTGACCACTGCTTCAATTCTAGCCCTTCTAGTTGAGGGCGAGAGCTTTGTAGTATATTATGATGCCTCCTATGTTAGGCTAGGTTATGTCAGGGTAAACTTATAGCTTATGCTACTCGTCAGTTACGGGCCCATGAGCATTACTACCTCACTCATGACTTAGAGTTGGTGGCGGTAGTGTTTGCACTCAAGATTTGGAGGCATTATTTGTATAGTGTACATTGTGATATATATACGAACCATCAAAACTTGCAGTACCTTATGACTCAGCGAGACATTAATTTTTACCAGAGACAGTGGATTTAGTTGTTAACTGACTATGATATTCTATCTTATACCATTCGGCAAGGCAAATGAGGTAGTGGATGCGTTGAGTCGAAAAGGAGATGAGTATGGGCAGATGCATACTTGGCAGTTGAGGAGCGACCGTTAGCTTCAAACATTCAGTCCCTAGCTAACCGATTGTTCAGATTGGATATTTTAAATTTCAGCTGAATATTAACCTTTGTTGGGTCTCAGTCTTTATTGGTTGATCAGACCCGTCCTTGGTAGGTCAAGGTTGAGTCGCTAGTGTATCTTCGAGACAGAGTATTGCAGGGATCAGGTTACAATTGATTCTGATGGTTTTCTGAGATTTGATGGCTGATAGTGCATTCCTAGAGCTGGGGATTTGATATAGTTGATTCTACAGGAGGCACAAGACTCTCGATATTCTATTCACCCGAGTATAACTAAGATGTACCGAGATCTGAGGTAGTATTACTAGTGGGATGGCATGAAGAGAGATATTGTAGCCTACATATCGCGTTGTCTCAGTTGCTAGCAGGTTAAGGCTGAGCATCAGCTGCCCAGTGGGACATTCCAGCCATTGCCCATTCCCGAGTGAAAGTGGGAGTGGGTGACTATGGACTTTATTGTGGGGCTTCCTCAGACTTTCAGGGGTTATAATAGCATTTGTGTGATAGTTGATCAGCTCACTAATTCTGCTCACTTCATTCCGATTTGTTCGACCTTCATTGCTGAGCGGTTAGCTCATATCTATATTTAGGAGATAGTTCGGTTGCACGGGGTGCTTATATCGATCAAATATGACCAAGGTTTATAGTTCACCTCTAGTTTTCGGAGAGCTTTTCAGTAAGAGTTGGGCACTCAGGTTGATTTGAGCATGACATTCTATCCCCAGACTGATGGATAGTCAGAGTGTAGTATAGAAGTTCTAGAGGACATGTTATAAGCCTGTGTATTAGAGTTTTGAGGTCAGCAGGACTAGTTTCTGCTGTTAGTTGAGTTTGTTTATAATTACAACAATCATAGCAGTATTCAGATGGCCCCTTTCAAGGCATTATATGGTCGGTGATGCCATAGCCCAGTAGGTGTTTTGTGTCTTCAGAGCTGAGTCTACATAGTACAGATTTGTTTCAGGATGCCCTATCCAAGGTTTGGTTTATACAGGATAGATTGAGGACAACTCAAAGTCAGCACTAGAGTTATGCTGATAGTAGACGTCGATTCTTACAGTTTTAGGTTGGTGACCGAGTATTTCTGAGAGTTTTGCCACTGAAAAGGGTCATGCGGTTTGGGAGATGGGGTAAGTTATGTCCTCGGTATATTGGGGCTTTTGAGATCTAAAAGTGAGTTGGGCCAGTTGCTTATGAGTTAGCATTACCTCCAGCTTATTCTGCTATCCACCCTATGTTCCATGTATCGATGCTACGTCGTATGTTCTAGATAAGACTCATGTGCTGTAGTATGACACTGTTGAGATGTATTATGGTCTGACTTGAGGTGCCGGTTGCTATTTTAGCTATGGATACTAGGAAGTTGTGTTCTAGGGTCATGTTGTTGGTTAAGGAGTAGTGGAGACACCATCTGGTCGAGGAGGCTACCTGAGAGATGGAGGTGCAGATGCGAGAGCACCCAGCCTATTTGAGCCACAAGATATGCTTTCTACTTCACTTTCACAGACAAAATACTCTCTTACCTTTCTGTTGAAAAATCAAATGTGGATTTTCAGTCACAAAATACAAAATTCAACTTTATGAAAATAGGACCCATTAACTATTGACTTACAGAAAAGGGGAGAGATGAAATATACTATTATGGTAGCCGAAACAGTGCATTCCCCTGCTACATTACAATATCTTGTAACAATAGGGACAAAATTTTTTCAATTCAAATCGATTAGATGAATGCTTGGTTTACGTTATGGAAGAAAGACATGTATATGTGAAATTAGATTAAGTGGGCTATATTGTAATGAACTTGTATGTCATTTTTGTGTTTCTGTATTTTTTATGCTATTTTGAGCTTTTGTACAATGATATCGAACCTAATATTACTTGTTGGGACTGTTGGAATGGTTTTTGGGTGGTTTGGTTGAGAATTGTGCAAGTTTGCGATTTAGCAAGAAGCCAAAGCTGCTAAAATAAGTTTTCTCGCAAAACCCTTGTAAATGGCCTCGGAATGGGATTTTGACAATTCTATTAGTTCCAGAATGGCCGATTTGTGCTAGTAGAGTGGTTGGTTCAAGAACGGAGGTTTCCAGTTTGATTCTGGGCTAAAAGTTGCAAATGAGTTCAACTGAAAGCTAAAAAGGGTGCTTCGATAAAAACCTAGCTTAATGTGCTCAGAATCAATAACTGATAGCATGGTCAACTTAGAATGTTGAAAATTGTCTAAAATAACCTTTTACCAGTTGTTGGGGTCATCCGGTTGCATTTTGACGACCTCAGTTCTTTAAGCTAAACTTATCTGAAAGGAAGTAGGATACTCCTTTTTCCTTTGGATGCTCCGTTGGGAATTCTGACTGCACCATTAGATCCCAAATGTTGAAATCAGTGTGGTTACAATATTGCGTAAAACGGTCATTGGAAGTCTTGATAATGGCTTGGAGAAGTTTTGAACATTGTTGGCGCAACACCAGAGAGATTACTCTCCGCCTACGCAGAGAGTTGTCTACCTTCAGAGAGACTAAGGAGGACAAACATCTGCCTCTATGGAGGCATGTCCACATTTGCGTAGGGTAGCCATCCTAAAGCTTTGCTTTCGCGGATCCTTATCCGCCTTCGTGGAGAACAAACTTGGTCTGTATATATATGGGTTAACTTTGTGAAGCAGCTTCATTTCCCAAGTTCAACAACTCGTAAAAGGCTCATTTCATCTCCATTTTGGGTGATCCAAGGGTCCATTTGACTCGATTTTTCATGAGGAACATCGTGGTGAAATCGAAATCAGGATTTGGTGTGCATTTCAAGGTAATTTCCCTATTTTTGCTATTGTCATTCTCGATTTTGGATAAAAGTTTGTATCTTGAGTTTGTTTCCATATCTTGATGGAGTTGCATGAAATTCTAGCCTAAAGTGTTCCACGTTCTAAGGGGAACACGATGATAAGCTGGGTGTTGGCTATAGTTGTCTGGTTTTTGAGAATGTAGGCCTAGAGCGTTATGGAAGAGGGGGGTTTTGGGTAGAACTTCTTAACCCCATTTTTTGATGTTTTCTTGGCCTGCTAGACCTGTTTGGGTTCAAATTTTCGTCTGTAAGCTTGGGGTGTCGTGGGGTCATTTTGGGATTTTTCGTTCGAAGTTTTTGGTGTAGGACCTACTTTTCCAATTTTGACCATTTTCTCCTAATTGCGACCATTTCTTAAGATCATACAACCGAATTGATCATTTCGATACCATGAATTATATTGTAACAGTTGAGCAGCTTTAAGAGATTGTCAAGAAGGGAAAAGCATGACTGAGCTGACTCAAAGTTGAGGCGGCATTCTCTAGGTAGGGTAGGATTTCCTTAAGATTTAGATTAAGTGGATTTGTATGCATGCTGAGCCTGAATTGCATCTAAAATGCTAGTAGCTTTCGATATGCTTAGTGTTGTGAATGTTAGATTATAATTTGTGTTGTTGGTTGTGAATGTTACATCTCGATGCATGCTTGTGTATATAAATTGGTACAGCTAGGCTGTAGGGAGGCCTTGTAAGTGCCATGTGTGGATCGATGCTGTGGATAGGTGCGTACTCTAATCTGATTGATGTCTATGGGTGTATGTTATCCAATATTGATGCGACATGATGACTAAGAGTCTACTCATTGATTTTAGCCACATTGTGACTTGATTTTTGGCATGATATGTTCTTGTTGGGCCTATCTATAATAGACATTTACGATATCCTTGTTATTACTATATTTTACTTTCATTTATTGACATAAGCTAGATTATAGCATAGTTCCCTATTGGGCCTAGTTTCACCTATTTTGGTGAGGTCCATGCTCTTATGTACTGTCATGAGCTGCTAGGTTTATGTTCTGCATACATGAGATTGAGGGTGGAGGTTTGTGATATTATGGGCTACCAATCGAGAGTGTCATTACGTACGTTGACTCTGGGCATGAGATGACTATGGAATTCTGGATCCGGATACACTGGTTGAGTGAGAGACTATTGACATCTCATCCTAGAGGATGCTCCCCATCATCGTTGAGCATTTGGTGGTCACGCTTGTAGAGTACGGGTCCTGGGTAACGCTCCTCCCAGACTTGTGTCCTGGTGGGCGTGACTGTGATGCCAGGTGGCAGATGTAGATTATGAGGACGAAGCACCGGCTGAGTTTTGGGTCGAGGACCCCATGTTCGATATATTCTGTGGGCTTGGGCCCCGTGATTTATACTCTAATGATGACACACTATTATCTTCGATAGGGGTATTCTTTCTCCCATTGGGGTTACATCCCACCGCTACATTTTTGTCAGACCACTTAGCCCCGATTGATTGCCAACCGGAGGCCAGGTTAGAAGACCCAGATATTAGAGTCCCCAGGTTATATTAGGGGTTCGAGTCCCTATGATGCTATTTTTGATAGGTCGGGAAATCGATGACTGTTGTGATGTTGGGGCCAGGGGCCCAATTGTTTACCATGGATCCACTCACGTTATCACACCCTGATTTCGCATGGGTGTAGGTTCTAGGCTTATAGGGGCTTAGGGACGTTCAGGCTTAGATACTAATGCCTTACACTCACGTACAACTGACCTTGACCTTATGATGTAGAGTGCGAGGCTCTCTGATGATTCTGTTTCAGTGATTTTCTACCAATTATTTCGTGCTTTGGTGTACCTCCTGGGCTAATGAGGGCTAGGGTGGCGTACAAATGTAGATCTTAGGGCCTTGCATCTATGTATACCTCTATGCTTCTGTTTCAGTGACCAATATGAGATGGGTTCAACAAGTTCAGACAGATGGTGTTCCGTAATGCGGTATTTTGATTCAATTGATATTCTGGTGTGCGTTGATGAGTTTATTGCGTTTAGATACATTTGGGCTTTCTTACGCATTTATTTTACTCAGTGGGCCGATGATACCTACTGGGTACCTTTTTATGGTACTAGCCCCTACTTCTGCATCTTCCCATGGTGCAGGTCCAGGTGCCAATCTAGGACGCTTATTTTCGGCAGATTTTGGGAGTGAGGAAACTTCTCTTGGTGAGCATCTACAGTTCTAATTCAGCACAGCCTCCTTTCTTTGATGGCCATCATTTGTTATGAGACTCTGGCCATGTACAGTAGACTATGTATTTTGAAGGCTTTCCTCGGGTTATGTATATATATATATATATATGTATGTACTATGCTTTTTGGGTATGTATCCGTTCACTTATTGTGATTATCTACAGTCGACTTCTAGGTTCTGGGTAGTTTTCTATTGTTATTGTATTAGCATTATACTGTTCAAATTTAACTAGATGCTAGGATAGGTACCCTCGAGTTAGGTTCTTGGCTTGCATGTAGGTGGGACATGGCAGGCACCATCATGACCGGAATCGAGCCATTACAACCAACCACCGAGAAATCATCCATGAAGACTTCCATTGAGTTCTCAACAATGTCAATGAAAATGGAGTCCATACACCTTTGTAAAGTTGTTGGTGTATTACACAACGTGAAGACATTCTTTTGAAAGCAAACATGTTATAGGGACATGTGAAAGTGGTCTTTGCTTAGTCCTCGGGGGTAGTAGAAATTTTATTATACCCTAAATATATATTCAAGAGGCAATACCAACCTTTACTGGCAAGTCTATCCTATATTTGATCCATGAACAACACGGGGAAATAATCTTTCTGTATTCAAGAGTTCTAACATCGATAATTTATACAAGTAGGCCACCATGTTATCGGCCCTTTGCAGATTGGTTGACTTTTCTTATTTTGTACGTCAGTCACACCTCCCTTGTTTGGCACGTAGTGTACCAGGCTCACCCACCTTCTATCGGAAATGGGATATACAACTATGACATCTAACCACTTAATTATGTTTTTTTCACAATCTCCTGCATTGGAGGGTTGAGCCATCTTTGATTTTCAATAGTAGGCTTGCAATCTTTGATAAAATAACTCTTTTGAGAATAAATCCCTGGAGGAATTCCCATAATATCTGCTATTGTCCACTAGATTATTTTGATTAACTTTCACAACATACTTACTAAATGCCACCATTTGGTGGTCCAACAGGATCAGCTTAACAAATAAATGGTAGTGTCTCACTGATGTACTGACAAAATACAACACATTTGGTGCCTAAAACAAGGGATTTTTGTGTGTTTTTAATGCGACTTTATATGGTTTTTATCTTTTCTGTGTTTTCTTTTATAGAAAATACAAGTTTGAATTAATCTTGGGGAAAAGTAGCAGTTTTGTTGAATTTAAGGACCTACGAGACCCACTACAGGTCGTAGCCCAAGATGTGAGTCATAGGGGATGACCATAGTGATGAACAACTTCCAAATTCAAAATTTGAGTAATTAATACGACCCCTAGGATACGAGTCATAGAACAGATATTGACCCATAGTACGGATCATAGCAGTCAAGTCAAAAATTCCTAGTGCTGACTACGAAAGATTGATTATGACTCGTAGGTCACCCTACGCGTCGTACCTACGAGCTGTAACTGTTGCTGACCAAAGTTTCTTATTTATTTTGAAGTCTTTTTTGTAAATAGTATAAATAGTATAAGTTAGGCTTTTTAGAGGAGAAGGAGATTGTAGAGAATAGAATATCTTTTCTAGAGAGAATCTTTTAGGGTTTTAGAGTAGACAACTAGGGTTTCACTCTGAAGACCCAATTTGGGGATTGGAATCACTTGTAACTCAACTCCATTATCAAGGTTGTGAATCCAAAACCAAGGAGGTTATTGTTCTTCATTTTCTTTGGGTAATCTCTTAACTATGTCTATTTTATTCATTGTTTGTGATTTTGCCGAAGCTATGAGTAGCTAAACCCCCACAACTTGGGGTTATGGGAACCATGAGTAGCTAGCTTGAGATAACCTGGATCATTTGCAATTCATTAATTAGGTATTTGCATGTATTGTCCATTTTCCTTCGGATTGCTTGTTGTTTGGTGGTGGCCACCACCAAACCCTGCCTAGTGTCATGATTCCGACCAAGGTAGTGATGAATAGGAAAAGGAAATGGGTGACAGAATTCGATTGATGTGTTCTCGTCTAATCAACCAAACCTGACCAAGGAGAGCTTGACTGGAACAATAGGTAACGATTAGTTGGCACACCATGGTTGCCGCCCAAGCGCTGTGGTGAAATTTGACATTCACCTTTACCAAAGGGCTGGAAGAACCTAAGTAACCATCCTGCATGCAATGTACCAATTGAGGTTGTGTTTTCCAGGGTATTTGAGTTAGTGAATCATGGGGAATACAATTCCCAAGTTGATCCTTAAATGATTGTCTCTTTATAATTGTTAGTATAGTTTTTTTTAGTTATTTCACTCCAATTTGCAATGCCCCCCCCCGCCCCCGCCCCCCCCCATTTTAGAGAATATAGTTGATTGATACTTGATGTAATTGTTGGTGAGTCAATTTTGTCAAACCTTGTATTCCCTGTGGATTCACCCTAGCCTCTGGTTAGGTTTATACTAGCTAGCGAGGAGCATGAACATTAAATTTATGGCACCGTTGCCGGGGAATACGACTAGATTTTGACTTGATTGCACTAGTGGTTAATTCAAGTGTTAATTTATAAATTCTCTTATACTTTTATTTTATTTTCCTGTTAGCTTCTTGTGTATAGAAAGATCATGGTGGTCTCGTTCTTGCTTCGGCCAAACACAAAGATCTAGCAAGACATTAAGCAATGGCCGGAGAAAAACTCATCATCACAAGTGATCTACTCAATCGGTACAAAGAAGTGTTCTGTTCTATGGTCAACTATCTGAAGATCCTCGTTCCCATCTACAAAAGTTGGCACAAATATTTAGAGAGGTTATGGGAACAAGACATCCAGCTTTGAATGTCGTAGCTCTTCAGATCTTTCCATTGGCAGAGTGGTGGTTTACACTTCCTAATGATGTTTGGACTAACTATGTGGAGGTGCAAGGAGTTTTCCTAACCCATTTCCATGTTAGACTTGACAAGCACCAATTGCAGGACCACATTGTCAACTTTCAATGACCTCCAAGCATTTTTTAAGTGTAACACGGGAACGATATGAAGAATATTTGGGGAGGATTCAACACCATGGTCTGTCAGATGATGAAATAGTGGCAAGCTTCTACCGAGCACTAAACTCCGAACAACATGCTCGGGCAGATGCTTTATTTGGAGGAGATTGTTGGTCATTCTTGAGGAAGCCATTTGCTGAAGTCACCAATACATGGATAAATTCTCTGCTATCTATCAAGTGTACCATCCACTTCAAGAGCAACCAGTAGCATGCACTGGCTTATCTGGGGAAAGCTCTAACCATGAAGTAAAGAGCACTGCAAACATTCAGTTCAAGTTACCACATCAACATTGCAATGTGCACAAATCTTCTAAGATTGAGAGTATGTTTGAGAAATTGATCAAGAGAACGGATACACAGGAGGATATGATGCGGGAGATTAAGTTTGATATCATCAACATAAATTATAAGGTGGACTAACAATCATTGGCAATTCAATGGCTTGATGACTAGTTCGACCTTATTTCAGTCGCAACTAGAGCATACGTAAAATGATAAAAGGAGAGGTGTAGAAGCTGGTGATAAGAGATCGTCAAATCTTGAGGAAGTCTGAGCACTCATGATGACTAGGTCGTGCCATGACGTTAAACAATGGCGCTTCTTGGGAGCCAACCCAAGTACTTTTGATGTTTTTTGATTGTTTTGAGTTTATTTTGATTGTGAGAATTGCTAGGTAGTGGATTGATTTTTGTTATGATTTTGAAGACATTGAATCTATTGTATTTTTGAGATAATGGTGTATTTTGAGATGTTGGTTTGCAGGTGTTAAGGAAGTGTAGGAAAGTTTGAAGAAAATAGCATTTGAAGCAGCCTCTATGACCAGTCCAATGAGTCATAGTGTGCACACGACTCATAGTCATGCCTCATAGAGGATAACAATGACGATCTTAAAGTTGGCACTCCCACTACGAGCCAACTTTACAACTCGTACACCAAGCTACGAGTCGTAAATGGGGTTCGCAGTGCCCAGGTATGATTTCAGTTTTTTCTAAGTGTTGGGTAACCTAAGAAACCATGACCTACGGGTCGTAGTCAAGCCTACAACCCGTAGCTAGAGTTTTGTAGACCCGACTCGCAGAATTTTTAAAGTCGACCAGGTTTGTTATATAAGGGGTCAAAATATTTTGACCCCAATTCCAAAAACTAATCTCTCATTTTTTCCCAAAACACTTTCCCCACTGTTACGATCCATTTCCTAGTGTACCCATGTCATTTTTTGGTGAATTTTCTGGCGAAGCTCGGTACCTAGGGTTTTGGATTCCCCTTCTTCTTCACATTTCGCTAAATCATTAATCATCTTCTCTAGAGGTATGTTTCTTTGATAAATTTCGCACACAAACTTTAGTGTGTTTTGGAATTCTCAAGTTATTGTGTGTGAAATAGTATTAAGAGTACCCATGTGAAAATTTATGTATGTGAATGAGAATTAGGGTTATTGTCGTTTGAAATTCCCGGAGGTTGTCCCTAACTGTGAAATTTCACTTGTTGCTTGATATGATGACCATGTTTAGCCCTGTTTTGTTGATCACATGTTTGAAATGAGGATGTGAAGGTTGAATATGAGGGTTTGAGAAATTCCCCATGTGCTTGTAAAATCAATTCCATGAACTTGAACTTCCATGTTTGTGTACAAGTAATTTCATTGAATGTTCTAGGATAAATAACTTTTCAGAATTCTAGAATGTGTTGGGAAGTTGACAATTGATTGTTTGTTATGGGAAGAACTCTTGGGTTAAGTTTTGATTGGGTTGATATGCTAGGCTAATGGGTGTATTGGTATGCTTGATGTTTATTGTCAAAAATTGCTTCGAATGTTGTTTTATCTCTGTTGATGTTGATTGTGGTTCGTGTGGTGATGGTATAGATACCTTAGGTACCTGATATCCCCTGCTACAAGGGCCTCCTACGACCCGTATGAGGACCTACGGACCATAGTTGCCCCTTGTAGGGGATAGCAGTGACTCAAGGATTCTTAACATTCACCATACAAGACCTACCTATGGGTCGAAGTGTCCACTACAAATCGTAGTGAGGTCTCGTACATTTGCCTTGTGATTTATTTTTGATATTAATAATCGGTACGAGTCCCGTCTGCGACCCGTAGTCACAACTATGAGTTGTAACTGAGCCTTGTACTAGGGTTTAGTATAAATTGTTGGTAGGCACCTATGCCTCGTACCTGGAACTTGCAAGCTGCAACTGGTGCAATATTGAATTTTGATGTTTGTTTTCTTGTTGCTTTTGTTCTTCCTGTTCTTTTATCGGTTTTTATGGTTTGTTTTGATAACTTGGGACTCATTGTTTGTTTGTGATGTTAGGCAAGACTAATGGCTCCCATGGATAGAAATGCAGCTGCATGGGCTTTTAAAAGGAGACTTACTAATAAGGCTTCTGACCCAGATCACTCTGAGGGGTCAGAGGAAGTTCATAGGGTCCGGATTGACTCGTATGTAGGATGCAATGCAACAAGTGATAGTATCATAATCGAAATGCATAAGTATAAGCAATGAGTACATATAGCAATATGGCATGCATGGAAGATGCTCATAGTTAATCATGCTTATATGGATCATATAATGAGTGTAAGGAGTGACCATTCTTAGTGAAACCCAAGGCTACCACCTCCTTGGAGAGGTACATGAGGTACAAAGCCCTTCATAAGGTGCATGAGGTACAAACCCCCAACAACGTTGATGGAGTATAAACCCCCCAACAAGGTTGATGGGTACAAACCCCAACAAGGTTGATGGGTACCAACTCCCAACAAGGTTACTTGGGCCTACCATCCCCCGAGCTAGACGATCGAGGTACCCACCTCTCAATAAGGTTACCCGAGCCTACAACCCCCTGAGCTAGGATTGGTCATCCCCAACATTATAGAGATAATATCATACATATACACTCCTTTCATCATCATATACATACATTCCTTTCATCACCACTTCATCATCATTCTATCATCATTTCATCATCATATAGTCATTTAACTCAAAAGACATGCATTAGACCTTCAATTCCTCAAGAAACCATAGCTGGACATTTTATCAAACACTTAGAGGGTGTGTAGTGCTAGTGTAAAAACCATGCAATTCAAGAGTGTTATCATGCTAGAAAATTCAATGTAAAAACCATCAATAATTACTTGGTAACACCTCAAGCAATATACATCAAAACCCTTCATCAAATCTCACATTAGTCCTTAAATTCATCGCTCAAAACATAGTAAAACAGTCACAATTTCATAACCCCAACATAGTGTGCATCGAAATTCATAATAAGAAAGACACATTTGTAAATCAACTTTAAATTATGCAATTTTGAGTAAAAGGAAGCTTGGGTATCATGGGTGGAAGAAACCCATGAAAGAAACCCACAGACGTTAGCTTTGGAGATAAAGTTGATGAAAATTGGATATGGAGACTTGAAGCTTGGGAGGAAATCTTTAGATCCGGATGAGATTTTCAGACTTGAATTTAGGAGATGAAATATTGGCTAAAATTTTAAATGAGTATTGGGAAATGTTTAGAATGATATGAGAGTGAAAAATTGCTATGTATAGATGTTTTCACGTTTGGGAAGACTTAGGCCCAAGACCCAAAAGCCTTGGACCAAGATAAAAATCACTGGCAGCAAAATACACAGGTCTGCGTCTGGTCCGCGATGCAAACCTATCACGGAGGAAAGATTTACACAGGTCCACGATGGTTGCCCGTCGCAGTACCATCGCGGATCGATTCTGGAAATTAAAAATTACGAAAACTGAAATTGCTAATTGTTTATTCTTAAATCAGGTTTAGGCCCATTTTCCACCCAGTTTGACCCCCTGATCAAGAATACGAAGTCATATTTTTGATATCGTGCATAAATTTTGAGATATATGAAAATTATGATTCTGGCTCTTCCGAGGCACATTTTCGGGCACTTTTTGTGGTCATTACATTTGTTGAGATGGATATGGTGGATTTTGATGTCATTCTTGAGATGGATTGGTTGCATGCATATTTTGCCTTTATTGATTGTAGAACCCGTAGGGTCAAATTCCAATTCCCTTGTGAACCCTTCCTTGAGTGGAAGAGTCATGATGTGGTGGTTAAGGGTAGGTTTATTTCTTGCATTAAAGCCTAAAAGTTGATTTCAAAGGGGTATCTCTATCATCTTGTGAGGGTTAGGGATGTTGAGTCCAAAGTCCTTCCTATAGAGTCAGTTCCGGTGGTTAATGAGTTCGTTGATGTCTTTCCTAATAAGCTTCCTGATGCTACTCTCGAAAAGGAAATAGATTTTTGTATAGGCCTCCTTCCCGATACTCAACCCATTTCTATTACCCCTTACCGTATGGTCCCGCCGGAGTTAAATGAGTTGAAGGAGCAATTGAGGGATTTGCTGGAGAAGGATTTTATTAGGCCTAGACAATCACCTTGGGGTGCACTAGTGTTGTTTGTGATGAAGAAGGATGGTACTCTTAGAATGTGCATTGACTATTAGTAACTTAATATGGTCACCATAAAGAATAAGTAGCCTCTACCGAGGATTGATAATCATTTTACCAACTTCAAGGGGCTAGTCACTTCTCTAAGATTGATCTCCGGTTCGGGTATCATCAAGTGAAGGTGAGGGAGTGTGACATTTCCAAGACGGCTTTCTGGACTAGGCATGGGCACTATGAGTTTGTGGTTATGTCCTTCGGTTTGACCAGTGCACCAGCCATTTTCATGGATCTTATGAATAGGGTCTTTAAACCCTACCTTGATTTGTTTGTGGTGGTATTTATTAATAATACTTGATCTATTCCCATAGTGAGGAGGCACATGTGGATCACTTGAGGGAGGTGTTAAAAATCTTGAGGAAAAAGAAGTTGTATGCCAAATATGAGAAATGTGAGTTTTAGTTGAAAGAGGATGCCTTTCTAGGTCATGTGATGTCGGGTGATAATATTAAGTTGGATCCTTAAAAGACAAGTGATTAGAAATTGGCCTAGGCCTTTGACTCCATCGAACATTAGAAGTTTCTTGGGCTTAGCGAGTTACTACCAGAGGTTTGTTAATGGTTTCAAATACGGTACAAAAGTGTGCTTTAGCTAATGATCAAATCAAAGGAATAATTGGAACAAGGGTATCAAATTTCTTAATTGGATTATTGATTAGAAATGAATTTTCGAACATTTGACTACGTACCATTGAATAATTTAGTTGCACACTTGAAAGATAGCCCATAAAGTCACGGGAATGGTTGGATAATTGGTTTATATGGATCCTTCCTGTGTGAAAGTACATAGAAAAATGACATTGCCAAAAATTAACAAGGTAAAATTTCCATTTATTCATCAAAAGAAACGTCGCTTTTGAAGCCAGAATTGATTTTCCTTCATACCTAACATAATGCATCAAAGGATCCTTGAATAACCATAGGGTAACCTGAAAATCCTTAGCAAAGACTTCTACAAGACTGTTCTATTGCTTTTCTTATGACTAAGTTGACCCAGAAGAAGGAAAAATTTCTGTGGACTGATGCGTGTGAAAAGAGTTCCCAAACATTGAAAGATAACCTTTTCTCCACTCCTATTTTGTCTCTACCGAAAGAGTTGAAAGGGTTTGTTGTGTATTGTGATGCCTCAAGAATTGGTTTGGGTTGTGTTTTGATGAAAAGTGGTAAAGTGATAGCTTATGCCTCTAGACAACTTAAGGTGCATGAAACGAATTATCCTACCCATGATCTTGAATTGCCGCCGTGGTATTTGCTTTGAAAATTTGGCGTCATTATTTGTATAGGGTGCATGTCAATATGTTTACCGATCATAAGAGTCTCAAATATGCGTTCACCCAAAAGATCTCAACTTGAGACAATGAAGGTGGTTAGAGCTTCTTAAAGATTATGATATGAATGTGCATTATCAACTCAACAAAGCTAATGTTATGGGCGATGCTTTGAGTAGGGTGTCTATGGGTAGCCTAGCTCATGTTGGTGATGGTGGAAAGTAGGTGGCTAGAGAGGTCCATCAGTTGTCTAGATTGGGAGTTAGGTTGGAGGAGGTTGACAATGGTGGAGTAGTGGTGGTTGATGGTTCTAAATCTTCACTGATTGAGGGAGGTGAAGACAATGCAAGATCTTGACCCTGCCTTGTTAGAGTTGAAAGCCATGGTAAAAGATGGTAAGGTGGAAGTTTTATCCCAAGGGGGAGATAGTTCTCTTAGGTACTAAGGTAGGTTATGTGCTCCCAGTGTGGATGACCTGAAAAAGAAGATTCTAGATGAGGCTCATAGTTCTTACTGTTCTATTCACCCCGGTTCTACAAAAATGCATAGAGATTTGAGGGAAGTGTATCGGTGGGGTGGCATGAAGACAGATATTGCTAAGTTTGTATCCGGTTGTCATAATCGTAAAAAAAGATATAATACCCCACATTCACATGTACTAGTCATATGTTAATGGACATGATATGGCATGGTCAAATCAACAACTATTTTTAAAAGTTCTTGAACTTCAACTTAGAAGGTCATGTGTATGTCTAACGCTTTAGATGAGCGAGGGCATATAAGTTTTAAGCCAAATTGGGGAGGTAGAGGCCTTAAACGAGGTGAGAGAAATTGAGGTGCTTGTAGGGCTTAAGAAGCTAGCAGGTGATCACCTACGTGCTTAGCTTGAATATGCTAGGTAGACAGAGACGAGACTCGGCAACGAATCGGCCCTAGTCCGATAATGAATAATGCCCAAGCTAAGGGTCTATTTATACACCATGGGTTAGCATTATATATAAGGAAGATTAGCAGCTCAAAATAGTTACATGAAATGCCCAATTACATTCAAAATCGTCTTAACATTTTGGGCCTAAACCAAGTGGAATATAAGATAAAATTGGCAGCCCAAGCCCAAAAAACTAAGACCCATGAAAGCCCAAGTGAAAGGAGCAAGTAGGAGCATCACCTACTTGACTTTATATGGCTGAAAAATCATTTGAAAGTCGTCCAAAGCTATCCATTTAAAAGGGCTTAAAAACAGTCCCTTAAGTCATTTCACTTTGGAACAATTTTCAGCTTTCCTAAGACTTTCTTTTACACTTCACTTCACAAGATAGCCACAAAAAAACCCTCTAGGGTTCTTGAAGGAAACCTGAATCTTGAAGGATTAGGTAAGTGGAAATATCCATGTATTTGGTGTACTTTTCCCATGAAAAACAAGAAGTATATGTTAGTTATGCTTGTGAACAAAGGTTGGACAACATGCATTTAGAAAGTTGCTGCACACTTGCCTTTCTTTTTTAGTGCCTTCTCCATGGTTTGTGGGCTAGATTATGAAGGGAAGTTGATTTCCTTAACATGGTTTAAGTTATAGAAATTAATCTAAGGTTGCTGCTCTGATTTTGTTTCACTTAAAAACGAGTTTCATTGTGCTATTTTAAGTGTGATTTTGATTCGAGCTTGTGGGCCAATTAATGGAAGGCTATAGTCTCACGCCCTTCATGACTGCATTGGTAATGTTCTAGGACTTTTTTAAGGTTGTTTTTATTTACAGATGTATTGAGGACAGTTTGGTTAAATTCTGGATAGTTTTAAATTATTGACGTCGAGATATAGGGAAATGGCATAATGTTGTACTACCTAATGGTATGTTGTGGCAATATCAATTTTTGCTAGAAAACAGTGGATTACGAGGCCACAATATGGCTCGTAGTCTCCACTACGAGTTGTACCT
>JAPFFP010000089.1:4685612-4701756 GCA_026153255.1 Solanum medicagineum
AAGTCGAAGTATATACTTCATTTGATATAAAGTCTTTTTTTTGGAAGATCCGCTATAATAATGAAAAAGATTTCTATATATACGCCCAAATAGGTCAATAATATCACAATCTGATAAATCAGACCAAATCTGTTTACTAATAGGATGCCCTAATACGGTACAAAAGTATGCTTTAGCTAATGATCCAATCAAAGGAATAATTGGAACAAGGTTATTGAATTTCTTAATTGGATTATTGATTAGAAATGAATTTTCGAATATTTGACTACGTACCATTGAATGATTTAGTCGCACACTTAAAAGATAGGCCATAAATTCACGAGAATGGTTGGATAATTAGTTTATATGGATCTTTCCGGTGTGAAAGTACATAGAAAAATGACATTGCGAAAAATTGAAAAGGTAAAATTTCCATTTATTCATCAAAAGAAACGTCCCTTTTGAAGCAATAATTGATTTTCCTTCATACCTAACATAATGCATCAAAGGATCATTGAATAACCATAGGGTAACCTGAAAATCCTTAGCAAAGACTTCTACAAGACGTTCTACTTTTCCATAGAAATATATTCGTTCAAGAGGGGCTCCAAAAGATGTTGATCATAAGTGAAAAGATTGTTTCAATAGAAAGACGAAAGTAGATTCGCATTCATATACATAAGAATTATATAAGAAGAAGAAGAATTATTGATTTTTTTCGAAAAAGAGTAACCGGACTTCTTTGAAGTAATAATACTATTCAAATTAAAATATTCGTGGAGAGAGAATCGTAATAAATGTAAAGAAGAAGCATCTTTTACCCAATAGCAAAGAGTTTGAACCAAGATTTCCAGATGAATGGGGTAGGGTATTAGTATATCTAATACATAATTTAGATGTGACAAATTGTACTCTAAAAAAGGAAATGTTGAATGAATTGATCATAAGTTATGAGATTTGAAAATCATTTTTCCTTCGAAAGAAGATAAAGAAGATATTAATCGTAGAAAAAATGGAATTTCCACAATACATGAAAATCCCTCTGATGTCATTTGAGAATACAAACTCTTGTTGCACCCCAAAAATAGATTTTTGTTAGAATCATTAGTAGAAATAAGAAAATGATTTGGTGATACATTCGAGTAATTAAACGTTTCACAATTAGGAAACTAAATTTATTGTTATAACTTGAATTTTCCAACAAAATCGACCTATTTCTATTTAAACCATTATCCTGAGCAATTGCATAATATACTCCTGAAAGATAAGTGGATCCCGTCTCTAGCATCGTGGGAAAGATGTTGTATCAGCTCATAGTGGTAGTTGTTAGTTAGAGAAATAGAAGTAAAGTTTATTATTTTATATATTGAGATTTATCATATTTTTATTCAAATACTTCCCTCTATTATGTACATAATAAATTGAGTTGAGCTATTTGTAGAGCTAAGTATTTGAGTATATGTTTTTATATATTTAATTATGCTAATGGATGCATTAAAGTAAGGATTTCTTTTATATTAAGCTATACCTTGAATTAAAAATTATATCTTTTACTTGCATGACATACTTTTGTCTATTAAGCTATCTCAAAGATCAGTTTTAAAGTATGTATCCTAACCTTTCTGCTTTTTGTCCATCTTACATACCTTACAGTCGACGTACTGACGCCTTTGGTGCTGCATCATTTTATGATGATGATTCTGATATCCATGTTAGTAGATGTTCAGTGAGACATCCCTCATTAGCATTCGGTGGAAGCCTTTGCATCAGTGAGACAGCCCCCATTAGCTCGGAAGTGTTTATTTCTTTGTATTTATTTAGTTGAGGTACCCATGAGCCTAATCCAGTGCCTTTTTTCGAGTCAGTACTTTAGAGGCTTCATATACTAGAAAGATATTGTTCAAGTTATTTTTCTTTGAAATTCTTTGACAGATTTTGAGTTAAGTTGTATATATTACTATTGTATCTTTAAGTTCATGAACTTTGAGCCCATTCTAGTTCATTACGGTATTAATGTCTTCCGCTGAGTAAGTTATCCAGGCCAAGTGATTCACTTTGCATCAGAAATGGTTTTCGAGTGCCAACCACGTCCAGGGTGTAGGCTCGGGGTGTGACAACATAAGGTTTATTTGAGGGTGGTGCTACAAAGATTGAGGGAAGAGAAGTTCTATGCCAAGTATGAAAAGTGTGAATTTTGGTTGAAGGAGGTTGCCTTTCTGGTTCATTTGGTGTTGGGGATGGTATTAAGGTGGATCCTAAAAAAACAGTTGTGATTAAAAATTGGCTTAGACCATTGACCCCATCGGATATTAGGAGCTTCTTGGGCTTAGCGGGTTACTATCTTGGGTTTGTGAATGGGTTCTCTTCTATTACTTCTCTTATGACCAAGTTGACTCAAAAGAAATCCAAATTTGTGTGGACCGAGGAGTGTGAGAAGACTTTCCAAACATTGAAAGATAAGCTTGTGTCCTCTCCTACATTATCACTATCAGAAGGGCTAGAGGGATTTGTTGTGTATTGTGATGCTTTAAGTGTTGGTTTGGGTTGTGTGCTAATGCAAAATAGTAAGGTGATAGCCTATGCTTCTAGACAACTCAAAGTGCATGAAAAAAATTATCTTACTCATGATCTTGAACTTGCCGTCGTGGTATTTGCATTAAATATTTGGCGTCATTATTTGTATGGGGTGCATCTTAATGTGTTCACCGATCATAAGAGTCTCCAATATGTCTTTACTCAAAAACATCTCAACTTGAGGCAAAGAAGATGGTTAGAATTTCTTAAGGATTATGATATTAGTATGCATTATCATCACGATAAGGGTAATATTGTGCTGGATGCTTTGAGTAAGGTGTCTATGGGTAGCCTAGCATATATTGATTGTGGTGATAAAGAAGTGGCTAGGGAGGTCCATCAGTTGGCTAGATGGGGGTTAGGTTGGAAGAGGTTGTTAATGGTGGTGGTGGTGTTGTTGATGGTTCTAAATCTTCCTTGGTTGATGACGTGAAACAAAAGCAAGATGTTGACCCTGCTTTGTTAGAATTGAAGGTATTGGTAAAAGATTGCAAGGTGGAGGTTTTCTCCCAAGGGGTAGATGGTGCCCTTAGATACTAAGGTAGGTTCTATATACCGTGTGTTGATGGCTTGAGAGAAAAGATTGTTGATGAGGCTCAGGATTCTTCTTATACTATTTACCCCAGTTTTACCAAAATGTATAGAGATTTGAGGGATGTGTATTGGTGGTGGGGTATGAAGAGGGACATTACCAAATTTTTTTTCAATGCTCATAGTTGTCAACAAGTCAAAGCCGAGTACGAAAGACCGGGTGTTCTAGCACAAAACATAGAGATTCCTACTTGGAAGCGGGAAGAGATTAACAAGAACTTTGTTGTTGGGTTTCCCAAGACTAGAAAGCGTTTTGATTCCATATTGTTTGTAGTGGATAGGATGAGAAGATCAACTCATTTTCTACCAGTTAAACCACATATGGGGCTGAAGATTATGCTAGGTTGTATATTCATGACGTGGTGAGGTTTCATGGGGTTCCTTTGTCAATCATATCGGATCATTGTGCTCACTTTACTTCATATTTTTGGAGGTCCTTTAAAAGGGGTCTTGGTACAAGAGCTAAACTTAGAACGGCCTTTCACCCTTAAACGGATGGCCAAGCTGAAAGAACTATCTAAATACTTCAGCATATGCTTAGGGCTTGTGTGTTGGAGCTTAAGGGTAGTTGGCATGATCATCTTCCATTGATTGTTTGCCTATAACAATAGCTATAATTCTAGCATTGGTATGGCTCCTTTTGAAGCTCTATATGGTAGACATTTTAGATCACCAGTTGGGTGGTTTGAGGTTTGAGAGGTGGCTTTTTTGGGACCACATCTTGTTATAGAGGCTCTTGAGAAAGTCAGGATGATTAGAGAAAGGTTGAAGACGGCCCAAAGTTGCTAAAAGTCCAATGCCGATGTGAGGAGAAGAGATCTTGAATTTAAAGTTGGCGACTGGGTTTATTTGAAGGTATCACCCATGAAGGGTGTAGTTCATTTTTGTAAGAAGGGCAAGTTGAGTTCAAGATATGTGGGTCCTTATAGAGTAATGAGGAGGATTGTCAATGTAGCTTATGAGTTGAAATTATCCGGTCTTTCATGTATCCATGTTGAGGAAATATGTGGGAGACCCTAATGCTATTGTACCACTTGATGTTGTGGATGTTGTTGAAGACAATTTGACCTATGAAGAGGTTCCATTTTAGATTTTGGATAGACACGTGAAGAGGTTGAGGAATAAGGATGTGGCTTCCGTTAAGGTCCTTTGGAGGAATCAACAAGTTGAAAGTGCTACTTGGGAGGCCGAAGCGGATATGCAAAACCTATATCCTTAGCTTTTCCACTCTAGTCAAGCCTAAGGTATTAATTTAAGACCTCTATATGATCCCAATTCTTAAGTTCATACCTTATGTCATTGCATACATTCATGTTTAAATTGACAAGTTCATGATGATTTTACACTTATGTTGTGATTTTTGAAATGATGTTTAAGAACATTATTAAATCCTTATTGGGCTGAATTTGTCATGTTTACATCTCTCATATACCTTTCTTTGACATTCGAGGATAAATGTTCCCAAGGGGGAGATATTGAAATAATCTAAAAAAGTGCTAAAAAATGTGGCTCGAAAGTACCTGGAATCGTAATTTCCATATATCTCAAAATTCACACGTGATATCAAAAATCTAACTTCATATTCTTGTTCAAGGGGTCAAATTGAGTTGGAGACAGGTCTAACCCCGATTTAAGAGCAACCATAGCAAAATTTGAAAATCGCAAAAATGCGATTTCTAGTGTGCATCCACACCCCCGGCGCAACGCACCAAGGGTGCACTATACTGTTATTTTGGCTGTCAGTTTCTATCTCAATCCAAGACTTTTTGGTCTTGGACCTAAGTGTTCCCACGCCTTAAAAGACCTATACTTAGCCATATTTTACCTTCATATCATACAAGACATTCCCCAATACTCATTCAAACACTTAGACAAATACTTCACCCTAAATTCAAGTCCCAAAACTCATCTGGATCTTAAGGTTCTCATTCAAGCTTCTAGTCTCCATCTTCAATCTTTATCAAGTTATTCTCCAAATTTGAGGTATGTGGGTTTCTTTCATAGGTTCCATTCACCCATGATGCCCAAGCTTCCTTTTTCATAAAATTGCATGATTTAAAGTTGATTTACTCATGGGTCTTACTTATTATGAATTTCACTACACACTATGTTGGGGTTCATGAAATTGTGATTGTTTTAGTATGTTATGAGTCTATGAATCTAAGCTTTAATGTGAGCTTTGATGAAAGGTTTTGATGTATATTTCTTGAGGTTGTTACCAAGTATCTATTGATAGTTTTACACTAAATTTTCTAGCATGATTCCACTCTTGAATTGTATGGTTTTACACTAGCACTACACACGCACCAAGCGTTTGATAAAATATCCTATTATGATTTCTTGAGGAATTGAAGGTCCAATGCATGTCTTATGAGTTGAATGACTATATAATGATGAAAGAAATCTATGTATATGATATTAATTTTATAGTGTTGGGAATTGACCAAGCCTCACTAGGGAGGTTGTAGGCCCGGGTAACTATGTTGAGGGATTTGTACCTCGATCGCCTCACTGGGGAGGTATTAGGATCCTGCAACCATGTCGAGGGGTTTGTACCTTGATAACTATGTTGAGGGGTTTGTACCTCATCAACCATGTCGGGAGGTTTGTACCTCATCAACCATGCTGGGGGGTTTGTACCTCATCAAGCATTTGAGGGTTTTGTACCTCATTCACCTCTCCAAGGAGATGGTGGGCCTTGGATATTCACTAATAATGGTCACTCATTACACATGTATTATGTTCTATATAAGCATGATTTATTACAAGCATCTTCCATACATGCCATATTGTTATATGCTACTCATTGCCTATGCTTATGTATTTCGATTATGTTACTTATCGTTTGTTGCATTGCATCCTACATGCTTAGTACATTCAAACGTACTAACACATACTCCATGACTACATGATCTCACCATGTAGAAATCAGAGCCCCAATTGAGCATCTTTCTCCACATGGCTAGTACGATTTCTCCCAAGCTTGTTCGTACATCTTACATTCCGAGGACGATGTTTATGATCTCATGCAATGTTCTAAGACTGTCTTTCTTTTATGTATGTACTGACTATGAGGGTCAGCCCAGTTGTTTGTCTTGGCTCCCGCTCTTACCTATGTAGTAGAGGTGTTGTTGGACATGTTATGTATTGAGCCTTGACTCTCTTGTTTTCGTACTTATGTTATGAAAGTACTCCTTTAGCCCTTTTTTCCTTATTTATACACTTAATATGTTGTTTAATTGCTTCCGCAACTAATGATGTGTAATGATATGTGAAGAGGCTTGCTTGGGGTCCCTTCTTATTCCCCATGCATCATGTCACGTCTAGTCCCTAGGCTTTGATCGTGATAGATCATGGATGTCATATTGTATTATACTTATCCATTGCTTATAGTTACGCATTTTGACTATGTTGGCTATGTTTTGTTGTATTTTATCCTTCATACTTAGTACATTCAAATGTACTAACGCATACTTTATGCCTTACAATGTAGGAACTAGAGCTCCTCACGATCATCCTCCATACAGCTAGTTCTTGGCATCTTGAAGACAAGGTTGTAGTGAGTCTTCAAGTTAAAGGGACACTAGCTACATTACTCTTGCTATTGCTATTTCTTTATGTTAAATTCTTGATAGTATGAGGGTGAGCCCGGAAAGTGTCTTAGCCCCAACTCTAATATATGATTAGAGGTGTTGTTGGAACAAATGATGTACTTATGCTTTGAGCTTTGACTCTTTTATGCTTTACGCTATTAAAGACTTCCCTTAGTCCCATTTCCCTTGTTTATATTCTTGTTGTTTACTTTGCTTTCGCGACAAAGGTTGTATGATCGATATGCTAAGAGGCTTGTTTGGGTCCCTTCGGGATCATATTCGTCGTGTCACCTCTAGGCCGTAGGCTTGGGTCATGACAAAATAATAGGTTGAAATATAGGAGGTTGCGTTTCTTAAATGAGAAAACTTACTATGCAATTGCCATGTTTTTCTCCATCGATGACAATCTCAAACACTATTTGGTCTCTTTCCATCAAGCAATTTGCATCATAAATATTATTCCATCCATCTTTGAGAAGAACACATGTATTATATGCATGTAATACAACATTCCATGACCTCTGTCATTTATCTCTGACAGTCAAATCACGCCTCTTAATGTTGAAGAGACCATTTGACAGAGCAAATTCACTAGGGATTAACTGAAAAAATTTATATATAGTAAAATCAAACAGTTTACATACATCAGTTTTGACACCCAAAAAATCAAAGTTCTTTTTGTTCACCTTACCAATGTCACTTATAGGGTCTAATAGTGCATGCAAAATGAGAACGAACATCTGATCTGTGAGCAATAACTTCTGTAAGGAGAGATGTATCTCCTGATAACATGATGTTGTGGTCTGGTTTGTCTGTTATATGGTTAAAAATTAAAATTATTCATGACGCAGATATTAATTTCTATCACTTAATTTTTAGCCATATAACAGACAAACTAGACCACAACATAATGCTATCAGGAGAGACATCTCCCCTTACAAAAGTTGTTGCTCACACATCTGATGTCCATTCTCATTTTGCATGTACTATTCAACCCTATTGCGTCATAAGTTATACCTTAGTATGTCGAACAAAAAGAACTTTTATTTTTGGGGTTTTAGAACATAAAGTATGTAAACTATTTGCTTTGACTTTATATAAATTGTTTCAGGTAATCCCTAATGAATCTGCGCTAGCAAATGGTCTCTTCAACATTAAGAGGAATGATTTGACTGTCAAAGATGAAAGACGTTGTATTACATGCATATGTGTTCTTCTCAAAGATGGACGGCATGATATTTGTGATGCAAATTGTTTGAAGGAGGAAGATCAAATAATACTTGAGATTGTCACTTATGGAGAAAAACAATTGCATATTAAGTTTTCCCATTCAAGCAAGGTAACCTCCTATATTTCAACCTGATATTTTAATCATATTGGAGATTCAATCAATTTATTTTTCTCGTTACACATACCTGATCTGGGATCAATTTGAAAGTATTTGATTAAGGGTGGAAGATTGTCCTTCCCTTTTGAGTTTATAGGAAATCAACTTTAATTTCTAGTTAAACTTATTTCCACATCTTTAAATTGATACATTTTTGTACTAGTTGCTTGTTTGGGTTGTAGTAAAGGTTATCCCATTGAAGGGTCAGCACAGGTACCAATTACCACGGGTTGGGATCGTGACTAAAGTTGGTGTCAGGGTCCTAATTTCATTAGTCTCGTTATACCAAAATGAGTCTAGTAGTGTCTTGTGGATCAACATGTTAACATCTATACTTTTCTTAGAGCGGCTATAGGACTTTAGAAAATCACTTTTATATTATTTTTTGGTGTAGTGGCTCCAATGCCATTTTAAAATGAAAATTTCACAAAACTGGCTGAAATAATGCCGCTAATAATTACAGTAGACCTAGCTAGCTCTTTATGCCGTTAAGGAGCATTTTAGGGGCAATGCAACAACAATTAGGAGATTCTCTCAATTTTCATTTGTGTTAGCTGATAAATATTTAGGCGCCGAATCTATGAGCCTTGGAGCACCTCAGATTTTTTTTTTTGGGTTTGGTGCCATTAGACAACACCTCAGAGCATTTTATGGACGTCGGAACAAGAATTAGACAATTTTTTCAGTTTTTCGTGGGTGTTAGCTCATTGCTTATAGAGGTGTCGGGGCTCTGAGCCCTCTTTTATTGGAAAACTTCATGGAAACCTCTGGAATGTGTCATCTAAGATTTGTAGTAGGCCTGGTTCCATTGAATGGCGCTTCGAAGTATTTTATGGGGATTGAAAAAGCAATTAGGTGATTTTCTTAATTTTTTGTGAGTTTAGCCCACAAATTTTGGAGGTACTAGGGCTCCGGGCCTATTTTTCTCAAAATACTTCATAGAACCATCCATGACTAGTTTGTTAATAGTTGTAGGAGGATTGATACCGTTAGAGGGTGCTCGAAGCATTTTATAGTCATCGGAATAGGATTTAGACGATTTTCTCAATTTTTCATGGGTATTAGCCCATGGATTTTATAGGTGTCGGAGCTCTAGGCTCATTTTATCAAAAAACTTAACAAAATCATCCATAATGAGTCTACGAAGTGTTCCAGTAGGCCCAGTTCCATTGGACAACACCTCAAAGCATTTTATGGGCGCCAGAAAATGAATTAGACAATTTTCTTAGTTTTTCGTGGGTGTTAGCTCGCGAATTTCGGAAATGTCAGGGCTTTGAGACTACTTTTCCTAGAAAACTTCATCGAACCATCTGTAATAAGTCTGTTAAGAGTTCCAATAGGCTCAGTTCCATTGGATTGGACCTCAGAGGAATTTATAGGCGTCAAAACAAGAATTTGGAAATTTTCTCAGTTTTTCATGGGTGTTAACCCACAAATTTTTGAGGTGCTAAGATGCAGGCCCATGTTTCTTGGAAATATTCATGGAACTGTACATTAAGAGTTCCAGTATGTCTGGTGCCATTGGACAAGACCATCAAGCATTTTATGGGCATCGAAACAAGAATAAGGTGATTTTCTCAATTTTTTGTGTGTATTAGCCCATTAATTTTGGAGGTGCCAGGGCTCCGAGATCCTTTTTCTTGGAAAACATCATAAACCAATCTGTAATGAGTCCTCTAAGAGTTCTATTAGACCTGATGCCATTGGACAACACCTCAGAGAATTTTATGGGGTCGAAACAAGAATTAGGTGATTTTATCAGTTTTTCAGGGGTGTAAGCCCATGAATATTAGAATCTAGGGCTTTGGGCTTTTTTTTTCTACAAACACTTCATGAAATCACTTGTAACGAGTCCACTAAGAGTTCTAGTAGGCCCAGTGTCATTGGATGGTGCCTCGAAACATTTATGGGCAACGGAACAGGAATTAGGCGATTTTCTCAACAAAATCCTAAGTTTGCAGAGACGAACCCACTTCTATAATGGATCTGAGTTTGTTCCTTAATGGAGTGAAATAGTACACATCCATTTTAGAGTAATCCTTCCTTAGGTACATTTCTATCTTAAACTCAGATGAGTTTTTGACAGTTGGGCTTGTTCATAAACCATGTTCGAGAAGCATTGTACTCGATACCAGCAGGGTCATCACAAGATCCATTAGGTTTTTCCATAACAAGTCTATTAAGAGTTCCATAGGCCTTTTTCTATTGGACTGACCCTTAGAGTGTTTTATGTGCGTTGAAACAGGAATCAAGCGATTTATCAATTTTTCACAGACATTAGCCTATGAATTAATTATTTTTAATTAATTTAAATTATAAATAATTTTACGTGTATTAAGAGGTGGATTCTTTTGAATAACTATCCTACCATTTTATAGTTCTAAATTATAGGTATGGTAGTATAAAGTTTATTTGAAATTTACAATTTATTATATATAGACTACAAATAAAGGTTTCCGAGGCTTCGAGCCCTTTTTTCTTGCTAAACTTTATGGAACTAGTCATGACCCAAGCCTAGGGCCTAGATGGGACATGGAGAATAGGGAAGCCGAATGGACCCCAATCAAGCATCTTAACTTATGATTACACATCCTTGGTCGCAGAAGCATTTAAACAACAACAAGAGATAGTAAATAGGGAAAAATGGATCTAAGGACAACTTTAATAGCATAGAAGCATAACAAGGCAATAGAGTATAGCATTAATACATCGTAAGGTTCCAACAACACCTCTACTGCATAGATAGGAGTGGTGCAAATACAATCTGCGAGCTCACCTTCATAGTCATAAGTTTCCAACATACAGAGATTCAATACATAGCATAAATCAAGAGTATCTCCTCAAAGTTGAGGACTCACCAACTTGCTTGAGAGAAATCGTACTATCCACGTCGAGGATGAGGATGATCGTGAGGAGCTCCGATTCCTACATGTTAGTATCATGTATTCATAGAGTATGCATTTGTACATTTGAATGTACTAAGTATGTAGGATGCAATACAAAAATAGATAGACAACATTATAAAAATGCATAATTAGGCAATAAATGAGCATATAGCTATATGGCATGCATGTGTGATGCTTGAAGTAAGATATTCTTACATAGAACATATTACATGTTTAGTAAGAGACCAACATCATATACCAAGCAACTTAGTACTAAGAATTCAAGGCATGCCACCCACATGGAAGGTGGATAAGGTACATACACCTCGTCTATGGTAGTACGGGATTGCCAGTACCCGACAAGGTGGATGAGGTACATACTCCTCACCTATGGTAGTACGGGATTGCCACCACTCGAAAATTGGATGAGATACATACACATCACCAATGGTAGTTTGGGATTGCCACCACCCGACAAGGTCGATGAGGTACATATTACTCATCTATGGTAGTACGGGATTGCCACCACCCGACAAGTAGATGAGGTACATACCCATCATCTATGGTATGGTCCCTTGCAACACTAGAGATAATTTCCATGATAACAACTCATTCATTTATTCCTTTCATCATCATAAAGTCAGTTAGCTCATGTGCCATGCATTAAACCTTCAGCAACTCAAGAAGCCTTAATTGGACATTTTATCAATCACTTGGCAGGTGTGTAATGCTAGTATAAACCATGCAATTCAAGTGTGAAAACATACAAGAGAAATCAATGTAAAACAACCCACCAACACTTGGTAATACCCTCATGCAATATACTTTAAAACCCCTCACCAAATCTCAAAGTAGATCATAGATTCAAAGCACAAAGCATGTTTAAACATTTACACTTTAATGAAACCCCTACATAGTTCATAGTCAAAGTCATAGTAAGTAAGACCCATAAGTAAATCAACTTAGAATATGAGATTAATGTAAAAAGAAGCTTCGGAACCATGGTTGTAACCCACATACCTTAGACTTTGAGTTTGTTTTAAATGAGTTGTGAACGATTTAAAGTTTAGAAGTGGGTCGTGGAATCCAAAGCTTGCTCTTGACTTTACATTGAATTTGTATTGGAGTATTGATGGAGGCTCTTGATAGAATTTGAGATTGTGTTTGAGATGAGAGTAATGACATTGATCCTTTGGAATAGGGTTTAGGTCTTTTGGGAAGGTTAAGATAGCATTAGAGGTCTCAAAAGGTCATTAGAGTAGATTAAATTTACGAAAAATGCCCTTAATGAACGGATGGAAAAATTGGCAAAATGTCACCTCACTTGAGGTTTCACAGGCCATGTGGCACTCCACGGGTCGTGTTTAGTGCCCATGAGATGATACTTAGTAAAAATTGGAATTGGAACGCATGGGAAAAAGTTATCGGCATCGTCACTTTGACGGGCCACTTTCATAGGCCGTGCGGTGTTCCACGGTTCGTCTAGTGGTCCTTCCAACTACACTTGGTGGGAAAACTTGTGCGCAGGAGGCCCACACCTAGCCATATGGCTTGTGAAGCATGCCACGGCCCGTGAAGATGGCCGTGGCACAATACTTAGTTACAAACTCCCTCTCATGCTAATCGTGCCTCTCTTGCACAATCCCTTGGCTAGCCAAATGATCAGTGGAAAACCTCATGGACTTGCCACTGGCTGTGTCCCATTCATTGGACCAAAAATGGTCATCTCCAGCCCCAGGCCATCCAAATAGCTTGGCCAAGGCCACACTGTCTGTCTAAGTGCCCGTGTGACATCACTGCACGGGAGGGTCTCAAGTAAATAGCCATAACTCCTTCATTCGAACTCAGACTGAGGTGAAACCTCGTGATTGGGAAATCTAACTCAAAGGGCTTTCATTTGACATTTTTTAGGCCATCCATTTCTTTGTGTGCTAAAACTTATTCTTGTTTAAAGTTGACCCTTGCATGAAAAAATACCCAAAACTTAACTCATAGGGAAGCCTTGAACTTGTCTAAGTACTAGAAGTCTCGCATGACCTCAATATACTCACCACCTATACAAATAAGGCTTAAAATACTGATAAATAAGAGCATGGAGTTATGGGGTGTCACAGAACCATCGTTAACAAGTCCACAATGAATTCATGTAGGCTCAGTGTCATTGGACAATGCCTCATAGCATTTTAGAGATGTTGGAATAGGATTTATGCATTTTTTAGTTTTTCGTGGGAGTTAGCTTATGGATTTTTGAGGTGGAGTGGTTTTGTACCTATTTTTCTCAGATAACTTCACAGAATTTTTTGTAATGAGTCCTTTAAGAGTTCTTGTAGGCTTGGAGCCATAGAAATATCCATATCCCGCATAAGAATAGCGGTGTAACATTCCTTCACAAGCAAGTCAGAGATACCGGAAATGAACTTGTGTATCCTTGCATGAGAATCAGCCACAAGTGTCGAAACATACTTTGAGAGCTTGGATAACTTAAGGGCATAATCCAACTCACTTATATTACCCTACTTAAGGTTGATTAACTCTATCATCTTTACTTCCCTAAGCTCAAGTGAGAAGAAACGATCTAGAAAGGCAAGCATGAACTCCTCCCAAGTAACAACATCACCGCAAACCCTCTCCATAGACCACTGAGTGCACCACACTTGGGCTACATCCTTCAACCGATAGGTAGTCAGTTTACCCTTCTTCTTAGGAGTGAAACCCGTAAAATTTAACACCTTGGCTAGCTCATCAATGAACTCCTGATCATCCTCATCAGCCTTAGACCCAAAGAACTCCATAGGATTCATCCAGGTGAAATCTCTCACTCTAGAAGCTGGAGTGGGATACTGAGGAAGATTGGCCTTCCTAGTCTTAGTAGTGAGCACCTGGGCAAGCATGGCAAGGCCATCCGAAATTCACCATTAGAGATAGGCTCATCCATAGGCCCTTATAGTGCTTGATCCTCATTATCCAAAGCCGGTCTTGGTAGGTGAGATCTTCCACTAGTCATCTTCTGAAATGGAGTAATGATACCATCAAGATCAGGAAACTAAACATACTATTCATAGCATGACATAAGACATGAAGAAGTGAGACAATTTTTAAAACATCGTCTATGACTCATAGGCATGGTGCATTTCACACCCATGAATAGGATTCCACCTGACGCGGCATGTTAGACTCTGAGGATCATTTTCAAACCTAGTGCTTTTATACCATCTCTATCACGACCCATATCAAGGGTTTAGGAGTGACACAACGAATGGGAACCCAAGAGTTCCTAAACAAGCCTCAAAGTACCGAACTTCACATTATTGGTTCGGAAGTGCACTCAAAAGTAAACATATAGCTCACATGATGGGCAAATAGGATTCACACTATGGGGACATCTTAGGGAAATGGAATAGCATGCTTTCACATAGCACATAATGACTAAGGGGCGGGTAAGTGTGACACATGCTATGGAGGCAATTCAGGACGTAGGATCTTTCAATCATACGTGATAAAACCACAAGTCTCACAATCAAATCACATAATGATAGCCAATAGGTAACCAAACAATAACAAAATCCCCTAACATATCACTTAACATATAATGTAAAGGAGTTGTACAAAGTGTTCAATAATTCCTCTAACATAAGATTGGTCGGGGTCCAAGATATACCCAGAGCTCACCCTCAAAGTAGACATATGAGATAAAAGACAACATAGGTAGAAGGATGGTGGATCATCCTAGGAAGATATGACTTACAACTACAAGCAAACTTGAGATCCGAGCTAAATGTTGTATGGTAGATGATCAAAGTCCTCGGTGCCTGCATGGTAAGATCATGTAGGCAATAGTATGCATTAGTACATTAAATGTACTAAGTATGCAGTCTGTAATGTATGTAACTTACCAAACCTATATTCAATGTTAGTTGAGAAAGGCACATAATATATTAAGAGATATATAGCAAGGAGCATAATATAACAGGATGCCATGATATTCATGATGCATGAATTGCAAATGATGCTCAGATATATAGTGGGGGTGTGACCTCAACCGACGTAAGGAAGACCAAGCGAGCAATCACTTCAAATACCAATGAAATCCCCTCATGAGTAAAGAGGTGGTCTACTTGCCAAAGGTAAACCATACTTCAAGTTACAGGCAATCCCATTTCATATGAAGTAACCTTCCTCAGGGGCAACCCCATTTCGGGTAGGATTTTCACATATATCACATCATATCATATCAGAATATATCATTTCTTCTCCTTACACGCAAGCCCATTTTGGAGGTATCTTTCCTTACGGGCAACCCTATTTCAGAATTGACCTTATGCTAGGCATATAGTTTAAGAAAAGGGAGAGGGCCCTTGGGGATAGCCCTAATGTCTCTAATCCATCGGTGCTAAGTCGTCATCCCACAAGAATACATACACACACACACACACACACACACACACACACACACACACATATATATATATATACATATACATGCTTTCTATGTGAGATTAGTCATTTCCAAAACCATTTCAATGCATTCATAGGCCTAACAGCCAAACACCATCATAATAATTCATACTTAGGCTCAAATGTCAAAATCATAGTTTATAGTCATATTACTCATGCAAAGAAAAAGCCTATTCATATATACAAGATGGTGCAAGCACTCAAAATGCTCCAAGAGCCATAATTATAGACATTTATATGATCACATTCTTGTCATAACCAATATCTTATCATGATCATATCATAGAATATAATTGGGCTTCACCCACTTCATAATTTCCATAATAATCCAATGTCATGCATGCAAATGCCACGAATGAGTAAGGATAACATGGGTAATTAAGATTCAATCTAGGATCAATAATATAATATGAAATTAAAGTAAATACATCCTTAAATCCATATTTGAAATCATAATATAATCACCCATGCATAAACAAGCTTTGAAAAGGGACATGCATATTCATAATTTCATATACCCAATGCAATTAATCATATTATAGCTTAAATCAACTTAAAATCATCACACAAGAATAACTCATACATTGATTGAATTTAATAAGCAAGACAATTGAAAACCCAACTTTAAAGTGAGTAAAATTCATGAGAAGTGCCAGTAAGTTTTGGGTCTCTTTCGGTGA
>JAPFFP010000089.1:4709057-4724624 GCA_026153255.1 Solanum medicagineum
CCTATTGATCAATTAGGTCCCAAACTTTTCTATTTTGATCCAATCGAGGACTTCCGACTCAAACTTAATTATGCACGTCAAATTCACTTGGTACTCTAATCATGCACCGAAAATATACTTAAGTTCAAATTACACGATATTCACGATAAAATTTTCCAATTGCATAATTATCCTTAATTTAAAGAAATACGGGGTGTAATATCAAACCCCTCAGGTGTGAAAGATCATTATTTTCTCAGAGTCATTGTTTATATATTTGTTTTTAGAATTATTAGCAAGTAATTCTTTATCAAAAACAAATAAGTCTAGAACATAGCAAATGGAATGCGATTTTTCTGAGATGTATTCATGCTTACAGAAGTTGAAAAGAAGGATGTTTTCAAAAATTTGACCCGTTTCTAGGATTCTCACATAATTGATAAGTTAAGTCATTAATGATCTCTTAAAATTCATTCACATATTTTTCATAGATACCCCAACGCAATCTTATACCTATTGCATATTTATATCGAAAAAATTAATACATACTAAATATTTTTTGTTGACATGGCAAAATGTGTGTAATATACACACGAAATGCGCGTGATAGGGAATTATTTAGTAAAAATAAATAAATGAATTATCTCTTCTTTTTCTTTGTATCAACTGTCACTCTAACCATTACAACCACAGACATCATCATCATCAACATCCACAAGTCCTTCTTCTTCTTTCATGATCTTCAATCATTCTCCTTCTCGACGCCATCTTTCTTTTTTTCACTAGATTTGTTGCCTCCACCCACATTTCTCTTTCCTCTTCTTTCTTTGACCATCATTTTCTTTTCATTTTTACTTCGATCATAACCACCATCTACACTATCGCATTTTCCTCCACATCTCAAGCGATCGATCATAACTTTCAGATCTCTTATCTTAGTTTGTTCATTGAAAAAATGAAATCCTTGTTTTTATCATATATCTCTTTTTCTTCTCCATTCCTTTTTCAAATAAAACACAAACATAAATAAAATCTAAACCTAAGAACAAATAAGATTCGAAAAAAATAGAAAATGAGGGAGGACTTAGGTTTGGAAACAAGAGCAGAAAGGCAACTGCAACAATAGTTGAGAATTTAGGTTCAATTTGGGCTTTGATCCCATATATTATGTTTTAATTAATTAATTATAATGTCATTTTATAGGATTTTCTAATTCTACTTAGACGATTCTCCTCTCCATCTTTCTGCTGCATCAGATGCTCCCTGGGAGAACTCCTCCAGCTTCCTTCAACTTTGGGTAACTAATCATCTTTCACATTTGGGTTGCTATAATTATGAGACTCAGATATCAAAGGTAGTCCCTTTACATTGTTCTGCTTTTTTTTTTGCTCCTTTTCACATGCTGACGCATCTTCTTTGCAGGTCGTGTGGTCTATTAGAATCTGAAGGGTCTAACTAGAGCATGTCTAAATTACATCTGGTATCTCCTTTACATTTTGATGCTTTATCTTTTGTAATAACTTTAACTCCCCATTTCTTTTTGACAAGAGAAGACGGCAAGGAGAAAGGGTTACTCATACCTTTTTTACCAGACCTCCATGGCAGCTCCCTACTTTTGATGTGAAATCTGGTTATGAGACTTTTCCTTTTTGCTGAATCTAGAAAGCATTTTTGAGAGCTGAAATAGGATAGGAACTGCATGTTAATGTAGTTTATCATTATCTACCCCGTTGTTCTATGTATATCATCTGTAGTTCTATGAAGCTGCTTTCTACCCATCATGAGGAAAACTTTGGATTCTCTTATTTTTATCCTAACGGTTGGGACTTGGTACTTGTCTATGTTTAAAAAATGCTTGGCAGCTCTGTAAGTCTACTAAATTGCATGCATTGTGTATGATTAATTGCCAAATTTTCTAGGTAATCTGCTAGTTGATTAGCTTCTCTATATATATGTCTGGTCTGAATCTGAGATCCACTTATGAGTTCCTGAATTTCATCAATTATGTCAACTAGCTCCCATGGTATCTTTCATGTGCCTTGTAGCATGTTCACTAGGCTGAGTGAGTTTGATTCCACAATTAGATGATTGTATCTCCTTATGGAGGAAGCTTTAAATGCCTATTTAACTGCCATAACTTGAGCCATCATATTTCTAGCTACACCAATACCCTTAGCTTCTAAAAATTTAAATCCTCACTCCCATCTCTTATACAGAAACCATAGACACTTAGTCCTGAGTTGCCCTTATTGGCACCATTTGTGTTATACTTCAGCCAACCCTCCTCAAGCGTATACCATCTAATTATTAGGTAGAATAAAGGTATCTTCCAGCTCTGCATAGCATCCACCATCTCCACTCACTTGTGGGGAACCCTTTTCAGATCCTAAAAGGTTGTCCTTGCTAGTTGATGGATAATATGTTGACAATTATCCAAAAGCTGATTATATGACACGTTATTCTCATACTTCACTGCATTCCTTCTTTCCCAGAGCTCCCAGATAATAACTGCTGAGGCTACTATCATGATGTTCTTCCATTTTGATCCAGTCTCATAGTTCCACCATTTTGTCATAACATTTTATCAGGTTATCTCCATCTATGTTCAGACTTGCACATGAAGCAAAGTGTCTTTATAGCTTTCTAGCTATAGGGGTTGTTAGCAACAAGTGATTCATTGTCTGTTCTGCACCATTTTCACAATAGTAGCACTTAGAGACCACTTGCACCCTTAATCATTTAGTATTATCTGTGTTGGAATGCATTTTCTCATCACCCTCCAAAGAAAAAAGAATTTTTTTGAAGGTAACCCTTTCACCCAGACAAATCGTCATGCATATATTGAAAAACATTTTGAATAGTTCTAAACTTTGAATAATTATCCTAGGAAGAAAACAAATTTGAGAGAATTGTACTTGCATTAGAAATTTAAACTTCTAAGATCGCCTAGTTTTGGAACTAAGATTTTGTATATAATTCATGAATTTGGCCCATAATAGGTATTGTATCAACAATCTTAAATTCTATATATTGTAAACATAGAAAATTATTAATACCTTCTTAAATTTTTCATTTCATATGCAATTTGCAATGTCTTTCACATTTTTCTTTGAGATTTTTTATTAGATAAATTATAAAATCTATAAGTCGATTCTAAACATGACTTGAGTAGAACAATTCATGTTTTTATGTTTCTTACTCTCTGTTTTTATCATGATTCGAACCGTTATTATTTAGGTGGGATAATTATTTTATAATTTAAGTTGATCTGGATCATCACCATCCTATCATAATGAAAATAACTCTGTCATAGCAGAATCATTGAGATAAAATTAAAAAATTGAATCTTTTTATTTTTCTTTTTCTCTAGGGATGTAAAACAATTGAGAGTTACCCTAGAAATGCTCAAAAACCTACTCTAAGCATGGGTAAAAGAGAAAGAAGGAATAAGGAAGACTACAACCAACGAATTTCAAGCCTGCCTTTACTATTTTATCGCCTAGAAGTAAGAAATTGTGTCATGCTTCTTTTTGCATCTGTTTAGCGCTCAGATAAGATGAGTTTTTCTTCTTGAGTAGTTGTAAATCTATTTTTATTGCACAGTATAATATATATTAACGGGAGAGATCATGCTTAGGCATTCTACCATGAATTTTGAATGGCTAAGTGTGTGATTATTGTAGTTAGGATAGGAATATACGATATGGAGTGTGATTAGTCTGTGACCAGTAGTAATAATCTACCTTTGATTATTTGCCTTAGTACTTCTTATTGAAATATGTTTGGTCCTTATAAGTTTATATATGAAGAAATTATTGAGTTATTGTGGGATCCTGAGACTTGTGATAACCAATAGGGGTGGGGTCTAATATTTGGTTATTGTGTGTTTGTGTGTGTGTAAATATATATAGAGTGTTTTCATTATATGAAATGTTCGAATAATGCATATTCATGAAATAAAAGAGGAGGATTGTGAAATATCTTCATGTTGATAGTATCATATAAAGAACTTGTTAATTTATTTGTGGCTTCAAGTGGACTGCTTGCATTATAGGTGATGGTTTATGTTCTGTCTGTAAAATATATATCTATGTGTGTGTGTTAACTGCATTTTAGTAGTGCCTGCAAGTATATGTGAATTGAGAAAGGCGAAATAAACCTAAAGAATGACTAATTGTGATCAATTTCATATAATGAATTTGTTACTTAATTGTAAATGTATGTAAGGCATTCTGGTACAGAAGAAGGGGGGGAGGGGGAATTGAAATTTAACAGCCGACTTCCAATGAAAACAATTGACTAATCTCTAGATTTTAATAACTAAAGCAATCAAGATGTAGAATGCAGAATAAAAAAAATTAACACAATATTTTTATATTGGTTTAGAACACTAGTGTGGTGCCCACTTTCAGTACTTTTAAGCCACAAGGGTTTTCTTTAAAGCTCAAAGTGTAATGTCGTAGTACTTTAGTGACCTTGTCGATCATTTTTTATCTTATCTGTAAAAGTCACTATTTTGCCCTTTCATAAGTTGTTTTGGACATTTGAAAATTTGTGTTACTGAAACTGAGATCTTGTATTTTAAAGGTAGAAAATAAGAGCATTTGACATTTGTGGAAGCTTAAGTTGTTGAAAAAGTGAGTTTTAATATTATTCTGAGTATCAAGTGTCTGAACAAAAATCTGTCAATTCCATTAGCTCCGAAACATCGAATTTAATCTAGAAAGACTGACGAAATTGAATTCGGAGAGAAAACAGAAAATTTGGACACAAAGTTGCAGTTTTAGTTGATTTCAAAGCCTAAGTATGACTTTGATCAACAGTTGGAGTTTAGAGGCTCTAATCAAAATTTCGACAATTCCAGTGGTTTTGGATGATGAAACTAACGCTAGAAATGGTCTCAGCTTCCAAGGGTAGTTTTGGTATTTTAAGTTTTAACTAGTTTTAAATGAGCTTTCTCGAGAATCGGGTAATGCAGACCTCGGAATTGAATTTCTATAATTCCATTGAGTTCGAGTTGCTATTTCTGGTAGAAATACATATCTAGTGTGTGTGAATCGGGTTTCAAATGGACCCCGAGGGTCCATTTTGAGTTGAAACCGATAGCTGAATTTCTGATATATGGTGTAGGTCATTTGTTCTTCACATTCATGGCCCTTTTCCCTCCATTCGCGGAGTGTTTCATGGCCTTTCTCTATGTTTGCGGACCAGTCCTCCGCGTTTGCAGAGGTCTAGTTGGTGAACTCTCCACATTTGTGGAACTTTGCAGTTCCTCTCACTTTCATGGGTCCCACCCCGCATTCACGGAGTATGATTTTCTGAGTTAATTTTAATGCTTTAAAAGTGACAAGTTCACCATTGTAACTTCATTTTTGACATTTCAAGCTTGAATTTGTGTGATTTCTTCTAGGATTTTTGTGGAAAGCTCTTGGGTAAGTGTTTTTATCATCGAATTAATTAATTTTCATCTCTCTTCTCTTGATTTTGTCTTAAAAATCATGATTTTTAATGGTTAAAATTGGATTTTTCTTGTCTATGATTTGGAAATATGTTAATTTCTACTTCAATATGAGTTCAATTTTAATAGGATTTCCCTGCACAAACTCCTTTTCTCGCGCAGAATCATAATTTTAATCAAATTCTAGATTCGTGGACCCCTTAATTTATTTCTAGTTTTGACCATTTCACCCTTGGATCCAATTCGTACCAATATGGGTATCAAAATTTATCTCTTGATGCGTAGTATCTATTCTACATAGTGGTTGGTTCATTTGGAGCTTGTTTTGAGCTTTAAGTGATATAAAGTTTGGTTCGAGTGTGGTTTCGCCATTGAGGTAGGTTTGGTTAACCTTTTTAGAATTTGATTTGAGTTACTGGATATATTTATATGATAATTGTAAGATTTGGATCGTTTCCTGAGTAATTGGATGAGTATGATAGTATTTTGGTGAAACATATATCGATAGTATTGGAATTGGAGTAACTGAGATATTGTTGGTAAATTGAGATGTGTCTTGATATATGAGATAGGTTTGGATGTTATTGCAATAATCTAAGACTTGTGATATCATTTGAAAAATATTATGATAGTTGGTAGTATTTGAGATATTTTCTAAGACTCGTGTGCACATTTTAGGACTTATGAAGTCCGAGCATTGTTATATGTTCGATTATGAATGAAATGTGGCGATTTGAGACATGTTGATGGCTTGTGGTACAAGTTGAGTCACTTGCCATTCCCTCTCGAATTCTATGATTGTTATTTGTTAGTTATCTTATTATATTTTTCATATACATTGATTGTGACATTAGCATGCATTCATTTCATATCGCATTTGTACCACCCTTTGACCGCTAGCAGGTGGCAAGGATTGAGATATTATACCACTTTTCATAAAATTTCTTAACCACGGGCAGGTGGCAAGGGTGAGATGTAACACTTTTTGAGATATTGTACCACCTTTTATAAGACCCCTTGACCACAGACAGATGGAAAAATGGAGATTGTATCACTTTTTAAAACCCCTTGACCATGGGCAATGGCAAGGTTGAGATGTTGTAATACCCCTTGACCACGAGCAGGTGACAAGGTTGAGAGATTTTTGGTATATGGTCTAATGAGACCTCCATAGGTTCTACTTGGTAGCCTTAGCTCGATAGATGTATACACCGACTGTGTGACATCGTAATTCTACCCCATGCATTGTGTTCATTCATTCTATTTACACTGCATTGTAATTATATTTGATCTTTTTAAATGTTCATATGCATATATATTATATACTAACCTTGTCATAACAGGTAAGAGGGGTTCTTAGTTATTATATGTTTATTCGATTTCTCCTACCCAATCAGATGGAAGCTACTGGGTACATTTTGGTGTATTCACCCATACTATATTTCTTCCCTGTAGATCAAGCACAAGGACTCTCTCATGGTAGTTGATTCATTTGAGCAGATTTTCTAGTCTTTATCGGATCACACCAATGAGGCTTAAACTTCGGGTCGCCATTATACTATTGAGACTTCCTTTTGTTGTTTCTTTTATTTCAAACTTGTATTTTCTTTATTAGATAGCTTTGTCACAACTCTTTCATACTATGTAGAAACTTTTGTACTTATGACTCCAGGTTTTTTTAAAGTTAAGTTAAATATTTGTTGTTGTTTTGCTTTACTCTTTCTTCTTTTAATTATGATCTGATTTTGGGTCGTGACAAGTTTAGTATTAGAGCTCTAGATTCGCTGGGATCATGAGTAAAGAGTGGGGTGCCTAAAACAGTCTCACGGATCAATATGAAAACATTCATACCCATCTTCGAGAGGCTACAGGGCACTTGATAGGAAAAACTTTCAGTCTTTCTTTTATTCATGCGTTTCTTCATATTAATCATTTTGGAAGTATCTAATTTACTCCTTTTATATAGATGTCGATGACTAAAGCCCGATGGTCGATGAGTGAGCCTGAGCCAGCTGATGTGGCCCTCACCTATGGATGAGGCAGGCCTCATGGTAGGGCCAGGTGTCATGGACCTATTAGAGGGGAAATTCCACCCACGGGAAAAGCTAGATCAGTTTCACAAGAGCCTGAGTAAGAGTTTGATGGACCCAAAGACCCTGCTCGACCACTGTTAGCCTCAGATGCCATGCCTTCGATTCAGGAACTACTTCTACGAGTATTGTCTAGACTTGAAGGAGCTTCTCTGACTCCCATTATTCTTGATACACCAGCCCCTACAGTGTTGGCTAGCCCTTCTACAGCTCTAGTTAATCCACCTATGGTACATATTGGCCTTTTATCAGCTCCAGTGGATCCTTCCATGGCTTTTATTATTCCACCTCAGACTTCTCAACCGAGTATTGGGTCACAACTTTCAGGTTTATCTATTGAACTATCTATAGCACCGCCCAAGTTTATGGTACCACCAATTTCTACTAGCCCTGCTATGTCTACTGTAGAGCAAAAGAGTTTTAAGAGATTTATTCGGTCGGCAACTCCAAGTTTGATGGTGCACCCGATGATAGGGCCTATGATTTCTTATCAAAGTGCCAACATCGGTTGTGTAATTTGGTTATCCTTGAGAGATAGCGTTAGTTATACCTCTTATCAGTTCACTGGCTTGGCCAAGGAGTGGTGGAGATCAGTTTTGGCTCGTAGACCGATTGGATCACCAGTTATGACTTAGGATCAGTTCACTGAGGTATTCCTAGAGAGGCTTGTGCCATATAGTCTCCGAGACAGGCGAGACGAATTTAACCATCTTCAACTGGGATCTATGTCAGTATCTGATCATGAGTCCGAATTTCATGATTTGTCCAAGTATTCCTTGTCTAGCATTCCAACAGAGTTTGAAAGGATCCAGCGTTTCGCCAAAGGGTGGTAGACTATGCTCGTATGATTGAGCATATTAGACATGACCATTAGGATGGTGCTAAGAGATTCTACCAGGATGGCTAGTTCAAAGGGCACTTATCACAAGATAGAAAGTTTCAAAGACAAGGCCACCAGGGCCAGGCGGTTCATGCAATCATTCTCACCACCGACAATATTGACAAATCTAGGTCTATTTAGACAGGCTTTGATAGTTCTTAGCACACTCAGGCATAGTGGTTTCACAGGATAGTCATCTTAGGGACAAGATCCTAGGGCTTATTTTATTTATGATAAGGTAGAACACATGGCCAATCGTTGTCCTCATTGTGCACCTCCCGCTCGGTCATCAGGACCCAATTAGCCCATCCAACCCCGACACCAACAGCGAGGGATATTTCTCATGGGCATGAGAGGTGGTAGTGGAGGAGGTAGAGGCCCAGTGAGAGGTGGAGCATGTAAAGACCCACACCATAGTGGGGTTGTAGAGTATGTTATGTTATTCCAGATTGAGCTGAGATAGAGGCCTCTGATGCGGTTATTACAGGTATGGTTCTGGTGTTCCACCATTCTACTTCAGTTTTATTTGATCTAGGCTCTACTTTTTGATATATATCAGCTTATTTTGCCACAAATTTGGGTATTGTGTATGAGCCCCTTGTTGAGCCTATATATGTTTCCACCTTGATAGGTGAATCTTTAATGGTGAATCAGCTATATCCAGATTGTATTGTTACCTTTTTTGGGAAGGGGTACTGTTGATTATTTGATATTGCTTGATATGTTTAACTTTGATATGATATTAGGTATGGATTGGTTATCCCATCATCATGTTATTCTTGATTGCCATGCGAAGACTGTGACCTTATCTTGTCCCAACTTGCGTTAGTTAGTATAGACTAGTGCGTCTAGTTCATACCCCTAGGGGGTGATCTCGTATATGCACGATTGTAGGATGACAGATAAGGGGTATTTATCATTTTGGCTCATGTTTAGGCTTGTTCTCAAGAGTAACCATCGTTGGAGATCACCATGGTTGTTAAGGGAGTTTATGGATGTGTTTTCAACTGATTTGCCAAGTGTTCCTCCAGATTGTGGTATTGATTTTGCTATTGATTTGGAGCCAACCACTAAGCCTATTTTTATTGCCCCCTATTGGATGGCTCCAACTGAGTTGAAAAAGCTAAAGGAGCGGTTAGAGGATTTGTTGGAGAAGGGTTCATTCGTTTGATTATATCCCCTTAAGGTGCTCTTGTCTTGTTCATAAAGAAAAAGGATGGCATTATGCAAATGTTTATTGATTATAGTCTGTTGAACAAAGTGACCATCAAGACCAAGTATCATTTGCATCGTATTGATGATCTATTGGACCAGTTGCAGGGTGTTTCGGTGTTTCCCAAGATTGATTTAAGATTTGGGTATCACCAGTTGAGAGTTCGGGATTCAGATATCCCAAAGACAACCTTTAGGACCCTTTATAGCCGTTATGAGTTTGTGGTTATGTGATCTAGGTTGACTAATGCTCCATCTGTTTTTATGGAATTGATGAACCTAGTGCTCAAGCCTTATTTAGATATATTTGTGATTGTATTCATTGATGACATCTTGGTTTATTCCAAGAATGAGTCAGGCATGTGTAGCATTTGGGATTGTGCTTCAGAGATTGACAGAAGAGAAGTTGTATGCCAAGTTTTCAAAGTGTGAGTTCTAGCTTAAATCAGTAGATTTCCTTGGGCATATGGTGAAGAAAGATGACATTTTGATAGATTCGACCAAGGTAGTGGCAATTCGTGAGTGGGCTAGGTCGACATCTGTGATCAAGATTCAGAGTTTTATTGGTTTTGGCAGGATATTATTAGCGCTTTGTGCAGAGATTCTCTTCTATTGCAGCCCCATTGACTAGACTCACTCAAAGGGATGTAGCTTTTCAGTGGTCAGAGGAATCTGCGGTGAGCTTTCAAAAGCTCAAGGACTTATGATCTCAGTACCTATTTTTGCTTTACCCGAGGAGGAAGTACATTTATGCTGTATTATGATGCTTCTAGAGTGGGTTTAGGTGGATTAGTGATGCGAAAAGCGAAAGTGATAACATATGCGTCTCGACAGTTGAAGGTGCATGAGAGAAACTACCCTACCTATTATTAGGAGTTGGTTGCAGTAGTTTTTGTATTGAAGGTATGGCGGCATTATCTATATGGAGTGCATTGTGAGATATTTACCAATCACCAAAGTCTCAAATATATCTTTTCTCAGCCTAATTTGAACATGAGACAATGTAGGAAGTTGGAGTTGTTGAAAGACTGTGAGATCTCGATTATAAATCACCCAGGTTAGGTGAATATGGTGGTAGATGCCTTGAGGTGGAAGACCTCTAGTATGTGGAGTTTGGCATTCTTGTGGGCGAAGGAGAGGCCCTTAGCGTTGGAGGTTCAGTCACTTGCTAGATAGTTAGTTCGATTGGATATTTCTCCACCTCATAGTATTTTAGTCTTTGTGAAGGATAGGTCTTCATTGCTTGATCAGGTGTGTGCTCACCAGTTTGGTGATGCTAAATTATGCTTGATTCGTGACAAGGTGTTGAGAGGTAAAGCAAAGGCAGTTACTATTAATTCAGAGGGTATTTTGAGGATAAATGATCGGGTTTGTGTGCCTAAGGTAGGAGATTGGGTAAGATTGATATTGGAGGAGGAGCATTATGCTAAATATTCTATCCATTCCAGTGTGGCAAAGATGTATCAGGATTTGAAACAACACTATTGGTGGCTTGGAATGAGGAGAGACATTGCTGAGTTTGTGGCGAAGTGCTTGAACTGTCAACAAGTCAAATATGAGCACCAAAGGCATGGGGGTTCAATGCAAAGGATGTCATTCCCGAGTAGAAATAGGAGTGTATTACCATGGATTTTATCACTGATTTGCCCTTGACTTTGGGCAAGTTTGATTCAGTTTCTGTGATTGTAGACTGATTGACTAAGTCTGCTCATTTTCTATTGGTGAAGACTAGCTACAGTGTGGAGCAGTTGGCTAGGTTGTATATTCAAGATATTTTTAGGTTGCATAGGGTGCTAATATCGATAATGTCAGACAAAGTATCCTTGTTCAGTTTCTATTTTTGGAAGGCTCTACAACATGGTTTGGTACTTAGTTGGATTTGAGATCAATTTTCCACCCTCAGACTGATGAGTACTCCAAGTGCACTATTAAGATATTAGAGGATATGCTTCGGCCATGTGATAGATTTTGGGGCTCGTTGAGATCACATTTGCCTTTGGCCTAGTTTCTTACAACAATAGTTATCACTCCAACATGCAAATGACACTATTTGAGGCATTATATGGTCGGAGGTATAGGTCGCCTATCGGATGGTTTGATTCGGCTTCAGCTGATGCTTTGAGTGTTGATTTGTTTAGAGATGCTATAGATCGGGTCCGGTTGATACAGAGTAGGTTGTTGATAACCCAGAGCCACCATAATAGTTATGTTGATAAGAGGACTAAACCTTTAGAGTTCATGGTTGGAGATAGTGTCTGGCTAAATATATCACCCATGAAGGGTGTGATGAGGTTTGGAAAGAAGGGCAAGATCAGCCCTAGGTTTATTGGCCCGTTTGAGATTTTGAGGAGGGTAGATGAGGTTGTTTATGAGTTAGCATTGCCACCGAGACTATCAACAGTTCATTTGATATTTCATGTCTCCATGCTCCCCTGGTACATTCCAGATGAGTCATATGTGATTTCTTATGATTCAATTGAGTTGGGATCAGACTTGTCATATGAGGAGGAGCCGGTAGCTATTTTGGATAGATATATTCGTAGGTTGAAAACCAAGGACATACCTTCAGTGAACGTTTAGTGGCAGCACCGTCCTGTTGAGGAGACTACTTAGGAGTTGGATTCAAAAATGCGGACCAAATATCCCAACCTTTTTTAGGCTTCAGGTACTTTCTCTCTTAAGTTCAAGGACGAACATTATTTTTAGTGGTGAATAATGTAATGACCTAGCTGGTCATTTTTTAGCTTATCTATGAAAATTACTATTTTTTCCTTTTGTAAGTTGCTTTGGACCTATTTTAAAGGTGGAAAATATGAGTTTTGGCATTTTGAAAGCTTAAGTTGTTGAAAAAGTGAGTTTTTGCACCATTTTGAGTTTCGGGTATTGGAATGGAAATCCATTAATTTCATTAACTCCTAAATGTCAAATTTGGTCCAAGAGAACTTATGGAACTGAATTCGAAGTTAAAACGTGGATTTTGGATCCAAAGTTGCATTTTCACTTGATTCTGGAGCCTAAGTTTGACTTTGGTCAACATTCGGAGTTCGGAGGCTCTAATCAAAATTTCGATAGTTCCAACGGTTCCAGATGATGAAACTAACGCTAGAAATGATCCCATTATAATTTATGGAGTTTCTAGGGTAGTTTTGATATTTTAAATTTTAACTAGTTTTAAACGAGCTTTGTCGGGAATTAGGTCAAGGAGACCTCATAATTGAATTCTAATAATTCTATTATGTCTAGATCGTTGTTTCTAGTAGGAACACATGTTTAGTTTGTGTGAATCGGGTTCTGAATGGACCTTAGAGGTCTATTTCGAGTTGAAACTGATAGCTTAATTTCTGATATCTTGTGCAGGTCATTTGTTCTCCATGTTCCCGGACCTTTTCTCCGCGTTCATGGAGTGCTTCATGGTCCTTATCCACGTTCAGAGGTCTAGTTAATGAACTCTCTGCATTCATGGGCGCAACTATATGTTCGCGGAGCTTTACAGTTCCTTTCTCTCTGTTATCATGGGTCTCCCCCGCGTTCGTAGAGTACAATTTTGCTGAGTCAGTTTTAATATTTTCAAAGTGACGGATTCACCATTTTTACTCCATTTTTGACATTTCACGCTTGAATTTGAGCGATTTCTACAAGGATTCTTGTGGAGAACTCTCTGGTAAGTATTTCTATCTTCGAATTAATTAATTTCATCACTCTTCTCTTGATTTTATCTTGAAATTCATGTTTTTTAATGGTTAAAATTGGGATTTTCTTGTCTATAATTTGAAAAATTTAGATGTTGATTTCTCCTTCAAGTTGAGCTCAATTTCAATGAGATTTTCACCCACGAACTCCTTTTCTTGCATAGAATTATAATTTGTAGTTAATTCTAGATTCGTGAACCCCATAATTTAGCCCTAATTTTGACCATTTTACCCTTGGATCCAACTCGTGCCAATATGGGTATCAAAATTCATGTCTTGATGTGTAACATCTCTTCTTGATAGTGGTTGGTTGATTTGGAGCTCGTTTTGAGGCTTGGAGCGATCAAAAGCTTTGTTCGAGTGTGGTGTCGACATCGAGATAGATTTGACTAATCACTAGATGAGTTTTGACTAGGGGTGCCAAACGGGCGGGTTGGGTTGAAATTAAGAATGTTAAAATAGGTTGAAAAGAGATTGGGTTGGGTTATGACCCGCCCAAATTTACTTTGGGTTCAAACGTGTTGGGCTCAAATGAACTAAAATTTGGGTTGGGTTGGACATGTAGGTTATATTCGTACTGGTTTCTCATGTGGAACCATAGAAGGAATTCAATCACTACTAATTGGTATCTTTATTTATGCATCAATGACGATAGATGCATTCGCCATAGTTTTAGCATTACGGCAAACCCGTGTCAAATATATAGCGGATTTGGGCGCTCTAGCCAAAACGAATCCTATTTTGGCTATTACCTTCTCCATTACTATGTTCTCATACGCAGGAATACCCCCGTTAGCCGGCTTTTGTAGCAAATTCTATTTGTTCTTCGCCGCTTTGGGTTGTGGGGCTTACTTCCTAGCCCCAGTGGGAGTAGTAATTAGCGTTATAGGTCGTTGGGCGGTCGGAAGGTTGCCACGAGTAAGTAAGTTTGGGGGACCGAAGGCAGTTCTCCGTGCACTGGACACGTAGCTTACCGAATCAGTTGCGACATTTCATCCAATTTAATCCGCCCAATCTCAATAATTCTAACATATCATTATTTACTTTGTACAACCGCAATTTGAATTTCTACTCAAGAAAATGAAATAATAAATTTATAAATAAATATATAAATCATAGAAAATATAAAATAGACTAAAAAAAATACATTACATCAATGCAAGTAAAGAGTCTCTGAACTGGTTGAGATTGAGATTCAATTGAGCTCAATTGAAGATTTTTTCATAGTGGATTAAAATTTGAATGAGTTGAAATTGAATCCAATGTAAGTTATCTTGAGCCTCGCTCATAAAATTTTGAATAGATTAAACGAATTATCTATATTTGGACTCATAAAATATGAGCATAAATCTCCCACATAATTGACAAACTATCGTAACATTTGGACACTTCAACTTAAGTATCCACCAACCTAAAAAGTGACATTTTTAACTTAAGAGAGAATATATAAAAAGGGAAGTGATTTTTAAAATACATTAAGAGTGTTTTGGGAAGTGAGTAATTTTTGACACAAAGGAGGTGTCAGAAAAAAGCTGGAATAGAAATAATATTTAAATATTATAATACTCCTAGGTGTTATAAATAAAATTATTTTAAAATAAAATAAATTATTTTTTTAATAATTCAAATGACACATAAGAAAGTAAAATAGCCAAATGCTTTTATTAATTAATATTTTTTTTAAAAATTGTAAATGAGATTTTGAGACGCAACAAACATGTACTATCTCTCATGAATAATAGTACCTAAAAATAGAACAGAAAAGCAGGTGGTGCTATTAATTCTCTTTGCTTTATACATAAAATTATTTTAAGTTGATCATTAGGGATCACTAATAAGTCTTGTCTATATGGGGTCATCAACATATGGGGTCCAACCTTTCACTTTCATATATTTATACACAATAATAATTTTAAAATATACTAACATGATTAAGAGGTGGGTGTTAGAGGGGGTGGGGGGTGGGGTTGAATTATTGATTCTACTATCATTATGATTAGTATAATGTCAATCAATAATGGAGAAAGGAAAGAGTTGTCATGATGGCTAGCCATAGTGTAGAATTATATATAAAACTAAAGTAAAATAAAAATGTATTGAGGGTTTATATGGAACATGGATAAGATCTATTCACTCTTCATATTTCTTTCATCCCACTTTCATTGTTTTACTTTTTTTTTAAAATTATTATACTAGTTTTGATTAAAATGAAAAAAATTAAATTTACTTATATATTTATAAAAAGACAAATAATTCACT
>JAPFFP010000089.1:4738102-4751615 GCA_026153255.1 Solanum medicagineum
TGACTCTTTAAACTATCTGCGCTTTTTTCATTTGTGAAGTAGCAGTTAGTCAATACAACTTTCGACGCTCCTCATGGTCATCTGGAAACAACCGCTTTATGTTTTTAAACATAGGGGTTAGGCTGCGTACATCCGACCCCCTCACCCCGCAATGAGCGGGAGCCTTTTGAGGCACTGGGGTATGTTGTTGTCGTCGTCGTCATCACACAAAGTTGTAATTTGAGGAAAGATATAATATTGTTATGCAGTATTGTGTGGCTATTGGCACACCAAATTATATCATGTGAAAATTAAATTATTTAGGTGTCAACAGAAAAAGAAGAAAAAGAAAGAAGAGGGAATGCTATCGAGGTCATTGGCCAAATCCATAGGAAGAGGAAGAGATGAAGTGTACGTAGCAGCTGTGCCTTTGAGAGCCACCAAAGGGCCTGCCCAGTTGCTCATGTCTACTGCTTACTCTCTCAATTTCTGGGATTTCCAGCATTTCATGGTCATCATCTTTTCTCCACACTCCAAGGTTCAATTTCTAGAATAAATCATTGTTAAAGATTCACTCTACAGATTTCTAATGATTAAGGGTTTTAACAGGTTACTCATGTGTGTGTTTAGGCTTTAGTGTACGATTTCCAGCCTCAAGATCCGGAAAACATCGCTGTAGCTGTTGCAGCTCTATCTGGCAGAAAGATACCAGGTGAGAGTACCTTCAATTCATTTGGAAGACAACTGTCAATTTCTAAATCAGCTTTTTTGAATTGACAATCATAATTCCCTTTGGTTCAGCCGACACCTTTGATCATCAAAGTCATTATAAGTTCATATCAAGTCGTCTCCTAAGCAATTTACGTATACCATGACAGGAGTTGTTCTTACAAGGACATTGAAGAAGCTGCCAAAAAGGAAGTGCTGGTTTGTTGGCTACTCAGAGAATGATGCAGTAGATGCAGCAAACAGATTCAATGAAGGATGGGATACGGACTTGAGGATTAACCATCATGACTGTCGAAACTATGCAAATGGTAATTCTCTTCAGTAAAGCAATGCAAACTGAGTAATAGGTTCCTGTGGTTGAAACAAATACCATTACTTTTTGCCATTAATTGTCTAGGTCTTTACGGTGATTGTTTACAGTGCATGTCATCAAGTAAAATGTTAGTAAATAGTTTCCCTTATCAGTATTCTCCGTCCATCTTATTCTTCGATTTTACCATTACTTGTTTTCTTTGTTTTGGTTACCATACTGCTATTGTTCCTTTCTCCGTGGTTCCTTCACTACTGTATTTCCTGTTCTTACTGATTATGATATGCTTTACTTAAGCTGAGGGTCTATCGAAATCAGCCTCTCTACCTTCACAAGGTAGGGATAAGGCTGCGTACACACCACCCTCCCAAATCCCGATTACAGTGAGTATGGTGTTGCCGTTGAGTAAAAACTTTCTTTTTTGTGCTTTATTCTTTGCTAATGAACTACTTCAAAGGACTAGTGGAGTATCTCACTGGAAAGAAAGCAGTGCTGGAGCACCTACAAAGCAGCAGCATGGCGAGAGATGAGATGTCATTACCAAGAAAGGAGTAGAGCATAGTACTATTTTGTGCCAAAGATGGATAAATTAATGAGGTCATTAAGTAAACCTTTTGGCTTTGACACTATCTGTCAATAGTTGTTCTGCAAATATATTCTCACAGGCTATACTTACTGGATCAGTTCTATTATTTCTTTTGCATTTTCTTGAATGAACTTCCAGTCCTCATAGTAACATGATAGTAATTCTTCAATTTGCTCTATATGGTCTATTTTAACACAAAAGCATTCATTTTGTTCTACAATGTTTTCCAAAATTTCGAGTTCTGGTGTATAAATTTCTAAAAGCTTAGCAGCAAAAATTGTGAGGGAGTCCTTGACACAGACAACGACAGTTGTTTAGTTGGTTACATGTACGCCATATCTCACATGTTTGAAACATGGAACAGACTACATGTGGTGTCTGTGAACTCTATAAACCGCTCACCCCCTATTTGCTCACTAGTTTGGAGCACTGCGTGCACAGGACAGGATAAGCCCCTTCGAACAGCAAATGTTGTCCAGTTGGACTCATGAGAATACTTGGTTAATGAAGAAAAAAAGAGCTACATCTGGGAGTAAAGAGGGTCAGAAAACTGTTGTGAGTATACTGTTATGTGAGTATAGTTTGCAGGGAAGAAGCAATGCAGTTAGACTATGTGGCAAGATAATAATGGCCAAATCATTCTTGCTTCAGCCAGTGAGGCTGATTACCTTAATTACGTAAGAGGGTCCATGCATATCGGTCCTTGCTGGTTTTCCCTCTAGTCAAAGTTCATAGATTGATGTTCTTCACAAGGAAGGTGATGTTTTTTGTTTTTGCTTCAGTCAGATAGTGAAACACAACCAGCTGGATGTTTTTTGTGAGCTTCGCTTATACAGCCCTTTTAGTAGACCTTTTCAAAAGAGCAAAATAGACAGTTCGAAGAAATGTACTTGAAAGATCAGCAGGGCGTCACAAGGCTTTAGCGTGTGATTTCCAGCCTCCTCCAGATCTATCAAACATGCAAATTTGTATCAACAGAAGAAAAATCCGAGGTGACTCCATAACATCACCATTCACCACTTAATCCAGATACACACTCCCCACAAAATGTGGAGAAAATTCAAACTCATAACAAGCTGGTATACAGGGATCAACACAGCATAAAGTACATCTGCCATGACAAAGAAATCTCTAAGATTAAATATATGCCAAACTCAAACTACAGAGAGTTGCAGATTTGTGGTGATATACAGCACACTTGACCTATGATAACCACAACTCAGACAATGGTTTCCCTTTTTGGCATATTGTCATACAGTCTAAAACAACTTCTCTCAGCTTTTTCTCTATGTCTTCAAGAGGTAGGGTCGCATCAATAACCTATAATAAACAACACAATATTAAAAACACAGTGATTGCTTGTGCTTTAGAATGTGATGCTTGAAACTACAAGGTTAATCTTTCAGTAGCTCCAACCATCTCCTCTGTCTCAAATTCAGCTCCTTCTGGCCAAACACATACTACAAACTTTTTTACTCGGTGAACCAAGTAACTATTGTATTCAAAGCTCCAAAAGAATTTCAAATCCAAATCTCAGCTAATGTCATTTAGTCAATTTAGATAGCATAGATTCATAATGTCCGACATAATGGCTTCAAAAGATTAATCTTAATTACCATACTGATTTACTGGACACTAACTGACCAGAAAATCCAAACAAACTCAAAGAGAACTACCGAGATGAAAACTATGCTTAATATCAGATACTTGCTACATATTTTTTAATTTAAAACCATCGCTCTTGAGGCACCCGGAAAAGAAAGGGAAAGAAAACTACCTTCCATGAGGAATCCTGAAGGGTCAAATAAGACTTGGCAACCTCTTTTTGAAACTCAAGCTGCTCATATCTCTCACCTCCATAACCACCTCTCTCAGCAGCTTTCTGGTTATTTCCAGATCAAATCATCAATATATCTAACTAGTAAAGCAATGGGTAACCTGCAAGCAACTACAAATAGAAACTGAAATGGCACAACCTATCCTTTATTAAAAAGTGTGCATATCTCGATAGGAGCAAAGATTGCTCAAGAAAACCACATCTAGCCAAACTTAAGGCTTCAATTGTAAAAATTGCAATTCACACACTATTTCTTTAGCACGAGACAATTGAAGAAAAACAATAATAAAAACTAGAAAGTACCTCAGGTGATATGTCAAGGTATACAACTAGATCTGGAGCTAACAAACCTATCTCTGGAGCCTGCGGTAAAAGATCTCATTGTTAAAACTTGTCTGAGAAACAAAACAGCAATACTGAGGAAGTAAGACATGATGTCACCTTACACCATTCAATATCAAGTCCCTTGGCAGATGAGAATGCTACTCCAGAATAAGAATAGCGATCAACAATGAGAGTAGTTCCACTCCTCAGCTTGTCCTCCATTAACGATCTGCATTATTGTGAAGAAAATTTAGAAGGACCTAAATGCACAAGCTTAATAGAAGGTTAAAAGTCATGATAGCACCAAGCGGTATCGACTGAAAATTCTTACATAAACAGTTAAACATGGAAGTAAAATTGCTGGCTGCTAAACCAGGTAAAACCTTCCAGATAATGACGATAAAATTCATTGCAATGTTCCCTCTATCCTCTTCCCAACACAAATACCATGGAGCAGGGTGTGAAGCATGAAATGTGCGTTACACACGCGAGTGTTGTATTCACATAACTAAACCAAAGCTCCCATGCCAACAACTTAAGATAGTTGAAGACCAGAAAACCATATTGTATTTTATATCAGTTTATTATGTCCATAATGTCCTGAGAAAATTAACAATTAATGTGGAGAACTTGTCAAGTAGTTACTTTAAATTAATAGTAGCAGAGAGAATTTCAGCACCATTAAGTTTCTCTTGCAATCTATGGATAAATACTATATGCCTAAATATAAACTTATGACAAGTAGATGAATTCTGTCTATCGGGCACTCTTTGCATCATCTTTCGCAAAATACATCACTGCTATACAAATTAGGTCATATGAATTGAAATACCTCTTCTCCCACCGATTTGCACTGAAGAGAAGATGGATTGCATGGTCATCCAGCTGCGCCGTGTTAGCAAGATAAGAAGAAATCATTTGCCCAACACCTGTATCTCTGTCGGGGAATCTCCATGATTCAACTGAATGTCCTTGCTCATCAAGGTCCTTGTATAGTCTGCTAGATTGTGATGTCTTTCCACAACGGTCAAGCCCTTCTAAAACAATTAAGGCACCTCTTGAACTGATGTTTTCTTTGTTTTCCATATGAATATTTCTTGAAGGCTTAAGAGGTAATGTCAAACTCAAACTAGACTTCAATGACCCCTGAGCCGCAACTGCACCAAATTTTCTGGGGAAAGAAACAGAAACTATATTTAGAACAGAGTTGCCGTAAGCATGAGTTACTCCGATGAATTCATTAAAACCATAACTAACAAGTACAAGGAAACAAGAACATACCAATCCAATATGTTATTACTAGAAGACACTTCAAGCAAAATATGTGTATTTTTTATTTACATGCTGTGCATTCATACATGTATACATGAACTTACATCTAGATATAGACAAATGAATATAAAGTTACACTTTGCTTAATAGTATCTCGTAATTTTCAATAAGAGGTTCATTTATGCAACAATACTAGTAGCAAAACAGCCCAATCACAATTGGTAAAGAAATGATAACGGCACTGTAAAGATATGACTTTGGCCCTAACTCAACCTCAAAACCTAATTCATGATGGAGGATTGCTTAAGTCCATGTAAACAAAACCATAATCCATTCCCCAACCAATGTGAGATTCCAACTTATTGTAACACCCCTTCACGCTCAACTCAACTGGAATGTGGAGCAAGAGCTCAAATGAAGAAAGATCTAACTTTGATACCATGTAAAGATATAACACATGGACCTAACTTAACCTCAAAAACTAGAGAATTGCCCAGATACATATAAGCAAAGCATCACTCATTTCCCAACCAATGTAGGAGTCTAACCTACTCTATTGAGACAATGAAAGTAAATTCGATAGCGCAGGACCTCCAAAGTCCAAACCACCGAGATAGCGCATATGCAAAGGTACCAAGGACATAGAGAAATGATGTTGAACAGTTTCTACATGACCAAAGGAAATTGATATGGATCAACGAACATCCACATACATTTTTCACTATATAACTAAAAAATTGAGCGCTGAAGAAACTTACAAAGCCTTATTGAAGGTACAGAAAACAGCAAGCATATCTCATATCACCATGAAACCTATAATTTCAATTTCACAATAATAATTGCTTGTCACTCCAAAATCCCGTATGATACAGAACAATACACCAGAAAATTTTGAAGTCAAAATTGTTTATGCGTGCCCGTGTGAGGTAGCAACTAAGCGATAGATAATGGTAACATTCAATAACAGTAGAAAATGATTGAAACAAGTACGAGAGAAGGATTTTGACGAACCTGGGCGATAAGGATCTGCTATTTCCCGCGCAATCTCGCAAATGTTTCGCGGGTCTAGGGTTGTATCATCTTTTACATTGCTAACCTCCATTAATGATAAAAAGGTAAATACAAAAGGCACAATGAGGCACGTCAGGTTAGGGACCGCGCGCACCCTCGCACGAATTTGTTTTTGGCCACCTACTAAAAAGCCTCATACTAATAAATTGAGTTGAATTTATTTAAATAGGTTTATTTTCTTCTCTTCCATCGACGTGGGAGGAGTTTTGCATACCCAACAAACCTCCCCTCAAACTGTGACCACATAATCTCGTGACCTGCCCTCTAATGATTATCGATTTTTGGATCTACTACCATCTTGTACCGCCGTAACAACTTATGGGACACACCACCTGACTATCTTGTCGGGAAGACTTTCGACACAAGACATTATTGCAGACCTCCACATCGCTAGGTTACACCATCTGATCCGCTAAATCATCTTGCACTGCCGTTATTGCCCAACGGGACATGCCATCTGTACCATCACATGACAGGAAGATTTTCGATACGAGGCACCCTTGCACATCTTTGGTCCTAATGCCACACCGGTGACTCCGCACACATCGGTCCATCACTCCTGCCCTCCGAAGCTAGGCTCTGATAGCACTTGTTATGGGCTGAGAGTCAGGCGCGCAGCAGTGCGCCCGTGCAGCGTCTCGAGGCATCCTTTTTGGCCCGAGACCAGCCTAACCAAATAGCGTACCGACTGGTTTCGCCCTGCCATGGGCTCATCAAGGAAGCGGCAATAGCCCCCGACCAGTTGTGCCCTCAGTATGCTCCGGCTCCCTTCATACTTATGTCTTGGACAAGCGACAAGCTCCCCAAACTAAATCGGGTCGGCATGCCTAACTCGGCCAAGCCAATGCAACAAAGGCAGAACAATGCCTTATTACTATTGTCGCCCCTACCCATGCAGTTCAACATAGCCGGCACGTACATTCTTGCGTGGTCCAACACGGTCACGGAACCCGATCCGTGACATTCTCTCTCGCCAAATCTGGGCACACCCTCGTGCCAGGGGAAGATAGACTCCGCCCAAGGATCGACATGCTCCCAACCTAACGCCACTCCTTCGCTTTGCAAGTGCCTCCTCTATGCAACAAGCAAAGTATTCTCCTCTGAGAGTTGGTCCTCCCCGTGATCACTTGGAGCATGCAGCCATGAAGAGCATGTCTCGCTATGATACCACTTGTTACGAGCTGAGAGTCAGGCATGCAGCAGTGTGCTAGTGCGGCGTCTCGAGGCATCCCTTCTGGCCCAAGACCAACCTGACCAAATAGCATACCGACTGTTTTCGCCCTGCCATGGGCTCATCAGGGAAGTGGCAATAGCCCCCGACCAGTTGTGCCCTCAGTATGCTCCAGCTCCCTTCATAGTTATGTCCTCGACAAGCAACAAACTCCCCAAACTAAATCGGGTAAGCTGCCTAACTACACCAAGCCAATGCAACAAGGGCAGAACAATGCCTTATTGCTATTGTCGTCCCTACCCATGCAGTTCAACACAACCGGCACGTACACTCTTGCGTGGTCCAACACGGTCACGGAACCCGGTCCGTGACACTTCGATCCAAGGTTTTTAAAAAAAACACTTATAATTTAAAATTACTCTGCTAGTTTGATCTTTTTATAAGGATAATTTATTTAGTGTCACATAAAATTGAATCAAAGGAGTAATATGCATGTATTATTGAATTTGAAAATTACGTTTGTAAATAACCTCAATAATTAAGAATATTTAATTGACTATTGAAAGTCTATCTGTGGTATACTCTCGCCGTTCCATTTTAAATGAATTTGTGAGTTAATGCGCACGTATTAAGAAAATCACAAAATTTTAACAATACTTTTCGCTATTATCCTTTGTGGAGTCACAAATATGTAATGTAATTTGTCTCATAGAAAATATAAAAATTCAATAAATGAAAGGGCAAATATGAAAAATGTTTGATTTTCAAACAATTATCTTGAATTTTGAACAATTCAACTATTTTGAACCTAAAAGAATCTTCAAAAATTCAATTAATTTGGGACAGAAGGAATAATATCATTTCAAAATCAAATAAAAATTTCTATATATCACAACAACTAAGGACTTAAAATATTTAAAGGATATACAAAAAAGTTCAATTGACTTTCAAATCAGTGTCTCATAAACACAGAGATAGATGAATAATATATAAAAATTTTAAAATATCTAACAATTACATAAAAATTGAATTGATTTTCTAAAATATGAAATAAATATTGGGTCCTGTGTCTAGTTGTTTTCAGAAGCCAAGTGAAATTGAAGTAGCAGAAACAAACAGTATGGAATTTTAGGCAAGTTATCCATCCATGAGGGTTGGGATCCATATTGCATATGCAGTCAGCCAAGCCATCAAAAAATATGAACAAAGTAATGGCTATTGATGCCACCAAACTCCGCTATCAGTTTCTTCAGCTCCTTGGTAGCCGTCGCCCTCCTCAAGGTCCCTTTTCTTTTATATTGCTCAATCACCCAATGCTTTCTCTTCTAATTGTTTTCTTTCCTTGTGCTGGCGAAAGTATTTTCATTTGCTAGGGCCAGTAGATTACTCCGTCTGTTTCTATTTGTCAAAATCAACAAACCATTTTTGCGGTCTTACAAAAAAGTCTTATTAAAACAGACTAACTTTCGCACTTGATTCTGTTTGTTGCTTATGTATTTAATTTTGGCATGGGTTATACCGAACTTGTGATACTCGTTTTTAAGTTTCAACTTTTTAAAAGTTAGTTCTATAAATTTTTCCTCAACGGTCGTGGAGGCAGCCTTCCAACAGTTGTATACTGAGCTAGGAGATAAAGGCGGAGATACGAAACTATACCGTCTCGTGAAGGCCCAATACCTGGATTGAGTAGTGCATCAAGCATGAGGAGCGCAAGGTGTTAGCATTAGAGCATCTCGACAAGCAAAATGATAAATTTACTTCCATGAACTTTTAAATGAAGAATGGTATAAACACTGTGATGAGTGATTTGGAGCACTCTGAGAGGCATTGAGACTTTGAGTACCATAGGAAGATCACAGGGAAAAGTAAACAGACAAGACGAGATTTCAATAGAGTTTTGGAATAGAACAGATAGTACATGTATGAAATGGTTAACTAGTTTGTTTAATGCCATTTTAAAGAAGTTTGAATGCCAGAAGCATGGAGGTGGAGTACAATGATTTCATTGTACAAGAACTAGGATAATATCCAAAATTGTAACAATTACATGGGTATCAAGTATTTAAGCCAAACTATTAAAGTTTGGGAGAGAGTGGTGGAGTTGAGAGTGCAGAGAGGTGTGTACATTTTCGGCAATTAGTTTGGATCCATATTGGGGAGATCGACTATAATAGCCATCCATCTTGTGAGGAGATTGGTGGAGCAATACTGGAAAAAAAAGGGACCTACATGTTTATTGACCTTGAAAAAGTATATGATAATCTTTTGAGGGACGTCCTCTAGTAATGCCTAGAGGCTAGGAGACTGGTGGCTTAATTAGGGGATAAAGAACATGTATGATGGAGCTAAAATATGGATTAGAATGGTGGAGTACTTTTCAGAGGAGATGATTATGCACCATAGATCAGCTCTTAGTCCGTTCCTATTTTCTTGGGAGCTAGATGAGTTGATGCAGTCTATCCAAGATGAGGTGCATTGGTGTATGTTATTTGCAGATAACATAAGACTGATTGATGAGACGTGCAACGGAGTTACTGCTAGGTTGGAGGTATGGAGACAAATTTTGAAGTCTAAAGGATTCAACTTAAGCAGGACCAAAACATAGTATTTGGAGTGAAAATTTACTGATGCGATGCAAGAGGCAAGCATGTAAGTGAGGCTTGACACTCAAGCTATAGCTAAGGGAGATCGTTTTAAGTATCTTGGGGTTTATAATTCAGGAAAATGGAGACACCAATGATGATATCACACATTGTATTGGTGTAGCGTGGATGAAATGGAGGCTTGCATTCGGAGTGTTTTATGATTAAAAGATACCACCAAAACTTAAAGGTAAGTTTTATAGAGTGGTGGTTAGATTGACTTCGTTGTATGGGATGGAGTGCTAGCCAGTCAAGGACTCTCATTTCAGAAAATGCATGTTGTGGAAATGAGGATGCTGAGGTGGATGTGTGGGCATACATGCAGCTATAAGAATAGGAAAGAGGATATTCGGGATAAGGTAGGAGTAGGGGTGGCAATTGGGCGGATTGGGTCAAATTTGAACGAGTTATAATGGGTCAAGACACCAATAAGGTCGAGACCCTATCCAACTCAAATTTGCTTGGGTCAAAATGGTTTGGGTCAAAACGAGTTGAGTAACGGGTTATAGAGCGGGTCAATACCCAACCCGACCCAATTTTTATAAAGTTTTACGTATTTTATTTGTTCTTTTTCAATATTTTAGTAATTAATCAAATTATATTTTTCTTTATTATGCCTATATAAAACATATCAAATTGAAAAAAAAGTGTTTTGAAAATATTTTTAGATCTCTCTCGAATTAATTCAGGTTGCATATCAACCCAATTTTAAATGGGTTGAAATGGGTTGGGTTGAGATGGGTTGAGCTAATAATTGCGCAGGTTATTAACCCCTCCAAACTTTAACTGGTTGGGTCGGGTTGAGCGGGTTGGGTTTAATTTTGCCACCCCTAGGTAGAAGTGACCTCCGTGGTGGACAAGATGAAGGAAGCAAGATTGTGATGGTTTGAACATATGAATAGGAGATGCACAGAGGCTCTAGTGAGAAAGTGCAAGAAATTGATTATAGCAGGTATGAGAAAGAGGTAGAGGTAAGCCGAAGAAGTATTTGGAAAAGGTGATTGGACTAGACATGACAAAATTTCAAATTCCGAGGACCGGACCTTAGATAGAAGGGTGTGGAGGATGCTTATTAGGGTAGAAGGTTAGTGATCAGTGGAGTGTTGTCTTACTTTTCAAGGGTTTAGGCTTGTTTCTGTTCATTGTTTTACTAGTTGTGTTAATGTAGTTCTTACTTTTGATATCTATCATCATCTATAATTTATTGTAGTTCAATTATCGCACTATCTTGTGTTCTTGTTCCTTTCATGTAGGATTTGCTTTTCTTCCCTTGCTAGTGGCAATGTTTTCTTGTTCTTTTTACTTGAATTTGCTACACTTAAGTCGAGGATCTTCCAGAAATAGTTTCTCTACCTCTCCAAGGTAGTGGTAAGGTTTGCCTGCACTCTTACCTTTTCCAGATGCCACTTGTGGGATTACATTTGGTATGTTGTTGCTGACCATGGATGCCTGAAAACATGATCGTCTGTAAAAAGAGAATTCTGTCTATGCATATTCGGGAATAGAATAGATGACACTACTATAATTGACAAAGTAGGAGAGGTCAAATGGAGTTTCACTTTTTCATCTACTCAGGTGGTTGATGGAGAATTTCATTGTTGTAAATTAACACAATATTCTAACTATTTTTGGATCTTAAGGAAGGTCTTTCCATATGAGAGACACTTAAAATGAAGTAGACTGAGGACATTGATAGAGTAAAAGTTGGGGTATATGGATTGGGTTGCAAGTGTTAGTAAAAGCTGGGTTATATGGATTGTGTTGCGAGTGTTTCTTCAATACATTTTTTTATATAGCTGCATAGTCTGAAGACCCATAGCCACTTAACTCAACAATGTTGCTTTACTACTGGATTTTCTTGTGTCAATTGTACGAGTTGATTGTTGTGATTTGTTTGTGTTTTCCTTATTTGGTAGACTTGATGGGTTCTTGTCTTACTGCCCTGAGACTAATCTAAAAAGTTATTTCCCATGTATAATTCCTACCAGTTCCACTCAGCGTGATACCTGGAAAACCTGTGAATGATCCATTATATCAGGAATATCGAAAGCCAATATTCAGTGAGGTTATACAACTCCTTTGCAAGCTTTATATTTTTGTTTCTGCACATTTCTTTACACACGATATTTGTCAATACAGGTTATGGCATCTTGCCCTAAGGAAGATATTCCCAATTTAAAGGAAATTCTTCAGGAACAAAATTTCTACTTAACCACAGAGGTTATATGATTTCTATATCTTCATTACATTGATTAATCTAGAAGTATTGATCACGAACCCACTGTTTCCAGGAAGGAGAGCAAGGGCGGTTGCCTGTCTTGGTATTAAGCATGAAGGAAACCGATAAGAAAAAGAGGCCAGCTATTGTCTTCCTGCATAGTACAAACAAATGCAAAGAGTGGTTACGGCCATTGCTTCAGGTGATATTCTGTTTTCGTGAAAGTACTCCCCGTGTTACCATCGGGCAGAAGCAATAAATGACAATTCTATGTACGATTCTCATTTTCCTTATTGAATTCAGGCATATGCTTCGAGAGGATACATAGCTGTAGCAATTGATTCTCGATACCATGGAGAACGTGCAACCAATATGACAACATATCGTGATGTAAGAACAGCACATTAGCTCTTGGTTATCTTTCCATACTAAAAAGTACACTCATGTCCGATAGGCTATTGGCGAACTGTCCTAAACTTGTAGTGTTTACAATTATTCTGCATTCTGTAGCAAAGCCTTTAGCCTTTCATTTTGAAGGATCCATATTTTGTTGTGCCTGTACAAGTACTTTGCTTATTCGGAGTATAAACAATATGGGAGAGTACTTAATACCCTGTTATTATTGACTTCATATTCAGGAGGAGGAAAAATCAAGAACTGAACTTATTATACTATTTCTTTACGTTGAATGCTTGGACGCTACAATTTGGTTGAGTTGATCAGCCTTACTGCTTTTTTCTGCAATACAGGCTCTTATATCCTCATGGAAAAAAGGTGATACAATGCCTTTCATATATGATACGGTAAATGTAGAATTGTTGTTGAAGAAGTATCAGTCTCAAACCACAGCATTTATTATCTATTTTCTTGCCTCTGAGAATACTACTTCTCTGCATTTTTTAAGGTGTGGGACTTGATAAAACTGGCGGATTATCTGACAGAGAGGGAAGATATCGACTCATCAAGGATAGGAATTACTGGTGAATCACTTGGAGGTTAGGCGAGTCACTTTTCATGTAACATCTAACTGTTTCTTAAACATGTGGAGTTCATATATGTTCCGTGTTGCAGGTATGCATGCATGGTTTGCTGCATTTGCCGACATTCGCTATTCAGTGGTTGTTCCTATAATCGGAGTTCAGGTAACTCTTACTTGAGTATTAGTATATGTGAAGCTAAGGAAAGATTTGCCGATTGATATCTCAATAGGAGATCTATTATGGTGTGTTGTGATGAGATTGCAGGGATTTCGGTGGGCTATTGAACATGATCGATGGCAGGCAAGAGTTGACAGTATCAAGGATGTGTTTGAAGGTGACAAAAACCCATTTAACTTGTAATTGGTTTTATCATCTGTTCATGTTTGTGGAAATG
>JAPFFP010000089.1:4812911-4835137 GCA_026153255.1 Solanum medicagineum
GGGGTTTGTACCTCACACACTAGGGTGATGGGTGCTATCATCACTAACCTTGATGAAGGGTTTGTACCTCACACACTGGGGTGATGGGTGTTATTATCACTAACCTACCAAAAGGTTTGTACTTTGGAAATCTAGCTTGGTCTCTTCTACACATATGATATTCTATCAGAGCATGAATTATTTAAGCATGTTTTACTCATGCATTGATCATACATGTCATATTGTTATAAGTATGCCTATTGCCTATTGTTATGCATTTTGATTATGATGCTTAATTCTTGTTTACATTGCATCCTACATACTTAGTATATTCAAACGTACTAACACATACTCTATGCCTACATGACATCACCATATAGGAACCAGTGCCCAAGTTGATCATCCTCCTCCTCCATGTGGCTAGTTTGGTGTCGTTCAAGCTAGTTGGTGAGTCCTCCACTCTGGGTACCTTAGTCTATGATTCTCCTATTATGTATTGAGACATTCTTCTTATTGTCCATTTTGACCATGAGGGTGAGCCCGGTTACATTGTCCTGGCCTCGTTCTTATCTAAATAGAGAGGTGTTTGTTGGACATGCTATGTATCTATGCTAAGAGCCTTGACTCTATTATTCTTGATGTCTATGATACAAGCTTGTCTCTTGCCTCTTGATTATGATGTTGTGCATGCTTTCCCCTAGTCTCGTTACCCCTATTCTTATTCTTTAGGTTGTATCTATTTCTTCTGCGACCAAGGATGTGTAATGATGTCCTAAGAGGCTTGATTGGGGTCCCTTTTAGGTTCCCCTTGCGCCATGTCACATCTTAGCCTAGGATTAGGTTGTGGCATTTCCCTTTTTACCAAAGCGGACCACACCTTTCGTTGGAGAAACTTTCAAGTAAACCCAATCACCCACTTTGAATTCAGGATCTCTTCTTCTCACATCGATAGAGGATTTTTGACGACTTTGGGCTCTTTTCAACCTTTCCCTAATCATCCTAACCTTCTCAAGAGCCTCTATCACCAGATCTGGCCTCAATAGAGCCACCTCTCTAACCTCAAACCAACCAACTGGTGATCTACAATGTCTCCCATAAAGAGCCTTAAAAGGAGCCATACCGATGCTAGAGTGATAGGTATTGCTATAGGCAAACTCAATCAAAGGAAGATGGTCATCCCAACTACCCCTCAACTTCAATATACAAGCCCTTAGAATATCCTCAAGTGTTTGAATGGTTCTTTCGGCTTGGCCATCCGTTTGGGTATGGAAGGTTGCACTAAGATGAACTTTTGTACCAAGACCCCTTTAAAAGGACCTCTAAGAGTGTGAAGTGAATAGTGAACCACAATCCGATATGATCACAAAGGAACCCTACGCAGCCTTACTAACTCATAGATGTACAACCTTGAATATCTTCAAGCTCATAGGTGGTCTTAACCAGTATAAAGTGAGCCAATTTCGTCATCCTATCAATCAACACCCAAATGGAATCAAAACCTTTTCTAGTCATGGTCAACCCAACCACAAAATCCATATTAATCACCTCCCATATCCAAGTAGGAATCTCTATGTCTTTGGTTAGGCTACCCAGCCTTTGATGTTTGGCTTTGACTTGTTGACAACTATTGTAACCGGATACGAATTTGGCAATGTCCCTCTTCATGCCTCCCCACCAATACACATCTCTCAAGTCTCTATATATTTTGGTAGAACCGGGGTGAATAGAATAAGGAGAGTCATGGGCCTCATCAAGAATCTTCTCTCTAAAACCATCAGTACAAGGCACACACAACCTACCTTGGTACCTAAGGGCACCATCCTCCCCTTGGAAGAAAACCTCTACTTCGCCCTCTTTCACCAAGGTCTTCAATTCAAGCGAGGAGTCAAAATCTTGTTTTGCTATCACCTCATCAACCAAGGAAGACATAGACCCATCAATAACCACAACACCATCATCACCAACCTCTTCCAACCTAACCCCCAATCTTGCCAATCTATGCACCTCCCTAGCGATTTTCTTATCACCACCATCAACATGAGCTAGGCTACCCATGAACACCCTTCTCAAAGCATCTACCACCATATTTGCCTTACCCAGATGATAATGCACACTCATGTCATAATCTTTGAGAAGTTCTAGCCACCTTTTTTGTCTAAAGTTGAGATCCTCTTGAGTGAAGACATATTGGAGGCTCTTATGATCGGTGAAGACATCAACATCCATCCCATACAAGTAACGATGCCAAATCTTTAATGCAAACACCACGGCGGCCATTTCAAGATCATGGGTAGGGTAGTTCCTTTCATGCACTTTGAGTTGTCTAGAAGCATAGGCTATGACCTTACCATTTTGCATTAGCACACAACCCAGCCTATCTCTAGATGCATCACAATACACCACAAAACCCTTAAATCCATCCGGTAGTGACAATATAAGAGCGGACACAAGCCTATCCTTCAATGTTTGGAAGCTTCAGTCACATTCATCGGTCCACACAAACTAAACCTTCTTTTGAGTCAACTTTGTCATAGGGGAAGCAATAGAAAAGAACCCATTCACAAACCTTCTATAGTTACTAGTAAGGCCGAAGAAGCTCCTAATATCCGACGGGGTCAATGGTCTAGGCCAATTTCTCATCACATCTATTTTCTTAGGATCCACTTTTATACCTTCCCCCAACACCACATGACCCAAGAATGCAACCTCCTTCAACCAAAATTCATACTTATCATATTTGGCATACAATCTCTCTTCCCTCAACCTTTACAACACAACCCTCAAATGTCTAATATGTTCCTCCTTACTATGTGAATAGATCAAACTATCATCAATGAACCCCACCATAAAGGAATCAAGGTAATGTTTGAAGATCCTATTCGTTAGGTCCATAAAGATGCTGGTGCATTAGTCAACCCAAATGATATCACAACAAACTTATAATGCCCATATCTTGTCTGGAAAGCCGTCTTGGGAATGTCACACTCCCTCACCCTCACTTGATGGAACCCGGACCGAAGATTAATCTGAGAGAAAAAGCTAGCCCCTTGCAATTGGTCAAACAAATCATCAATCCTTGGAAGAGGATACCTATTCTTGATGGTAACCTTATTGAGTTGCGGTAGTCAATGCACATTCTCAGTTACTCATCCTTCTTTTTCACAAACAACACCGGATCATGTCAAGGTAATTGGCTAATCCTAATAAATCCCTTTTCTAATAAATCTTTCAATTTCTCCTTTAACTCCTTCAACTCCGCCGGCGCCATACGGTAAGGGGGAATGGAGATAGGTTGAGTATCGGGAAGGTGATCTATGCCAAAATCTATCTCCCTTTCGGGAGGGACACTAGGAAGGTCATTTGGGAAGACATCAAGAAATTCATTTACAACCAGAACCGACTCAATGGAAGGGACTTTGGACTCCACATCTTTAACCCTCACAAGATGATACAAACACACCCTAGAAATCAACTTATAGGCTTTAATCCATGAAATGAATCTACCCTTGACCACCACATCTTGACTTTACCACTCAAGGATGCATTTATTAGGAAATTGAAACATGACCCTACGGCTCCTACAATCAATAGAAGCATAGTAGGCATGCAACCAATCCATCCCAAGAAATGATATCAAAATCTACCATGTCTAATTCAACAAGATCAGAAGGTAATAAATTATGCAAAATGCAAACAGGACAACTTCTATAAACTTTCCCAGCAACAACTGAGGCACCAATGGGAGTAGACACTTCATATGACTCATGCTACAACTCAGGGTCAACATGGAACTTTTTAGCAACAAAAGGGGTACCAAAGGAAAGAGTGGCACCTGGATCAATCAAAGCATGTACATCAAAGTCAATGATTTTCAACATACCGGTAACTACATCAGGGACTTCACCAACCCCTTGCCTCCCACATAGTGTATCAAACCGGTTATGCCTTGGGGAACCACCTTGAGGACCACCTCTACCCAATGGGACAGCAATTGCACCCCGGACTTTGCCACGGTTTCTTAGACAATATATCTTCTTCTGACCAAGCTCCCCACATCCACAACATGCGTTAGAACCCTTCAAACATGGGCCTCCGTGGCTCCTTCCACATTTAGGGCACACATCAATAGGAGAAACCTCACCAACACCTTGAGGCCTAGGGAAGTCATTGGCAAACCCCTTATTAGTAGCATGAGAAGGCCCTCGGCCTTAACGAAATTTAGCACCCTTTTGGAATTTACCCTCAAATTGGGACCTCTTGGCCTCATGCCCCCTTCTATTCCTCGATTTCTCTTCCTCCATTGCTCGGGATAGGTCATCAACCAAGACAAGTCCATGTCACTAATTAGCATGGCGGACCGGCATTCTTCACTTACCAAGTCGGAGACCCCCATCACAAACTTATTCATCCTAGATCTAGGATAAGACACCAAATGAGGAGCATACTTTGAAAGTTGATTAAACTTGAGGGCATACTCCCTCACACTCATGGCACCTTGTTCCAAGTTCATAAACTCTTCCAACTTTGCTTCCGTGAGCTCAAGAGGGAAAAATCGATTAAGGAGAGCCAATTTGAACTCCTCCCGAAGAACCACATTACCAATTCTCTTTTCACCCTTCCATTGATCATACCATACTTGGGATACCCCTTTGTGTTGGTATGTCGCCAACTCTGCCTTTTCATTCGGCCCAACTCCCATGATATTCAAGATTTTGTAGACCTCATCAATGAACTCTTGTGGATCTTCATCCTCAGTTGACCCATAGAATACCAGATGATTTATCCTCATGAAGTCTCTTACCCTAGCTCCCGGGGTAGTAGCATGAGGGGCTTGGGCCTCTTGATTGACTTGGTTGGCCAAAACTTGGGCAAGCATAGTGAGAGCATCCCGAAGCTCACCATTGGTAGGTTGCTCCTCGGGAGTTTGGGCCCGTTTCCTCTAATGTTTGGCATAATCTAGCATAGAAAAGAACAATCATTAAGAGGGAAACTCACTACAACTCTATAGCACGACGTAGAACATGAAGAAGGGAAACATTTCCTAAAACGTCTCATAGCCTCCTACTCATAGTTATGGCGCGCTTCATAACCACGAATAGGACTCTAATCAACGTGGTGTGTTGGACTCCGAGGATCTATCAACCTAGTGCTCTAATACCAATTTTTCACAACCCAAGACTAGGGCCTAGACGTGACAAGGCGAATGGGGAACCCGAAGGAACCCCAATCAAGCCTCTTAACTTGTCGTTACACATCATTGGTCACGGAAGCATGTAAAACATCAAAGAACAAGAATAGTGCAAGGGGCTAAGGGAAAAGCTTGCAAAATATCATAATCAAGACACAATAGACAAGCTCATTTGATACATGAATAACATGTCTAACAACCACCTCTACTACATAGATAAGAGTGGGGGCCAAGACAAAGAAACCACGCTCACCTTCATAGCCAAATAGAACATAAAGAGGAGTGTCTCAATACATAACAAGAAAGAGTATAAGTTAAGGTCCCTGAACTGGAGAACTCACAAACTAGCTTGAATAGCATCGAACTAGCCACGAACAGGAGGACGATCAACTTGGGCTCCAGTTCCTACATGGAGATATCATGTAGGCAAGAGTATGTGTTAGTACGTTTGAATGTACTAAGTATGTAGGATGCAATGAAACAATAGATAGGCATAATAATTAAAATGCATAATATTAAGCAGTAGGCATAATATAGCAATATGAAATATATGATCAATGCTTAAGTAAAACATGCTTAAGTAACGCATGCTCATATAAAGTATCATATGTGTAGAAGAGATCAAGATAGATATTCAAGGTACAAACCCCTTGGTGGTTGTTTGCTATAAACCCCTCACATGGTTGATGTTAATCATACCTTATCAACACGGTGGTGAAGTACAAACCCCTCACATGGTTGATGAGTACAAACCCCCAACATGGTTACTGGGCTCTTATCCCCCTGGTCGGGCATAGTCTAATGCAACACTTGATATAGAGTATATCATATACATAAGCTCATTTCATCATAATATAGTCAATCATACCATATATTATGCTTTGGACCTTCAACTACTCAAGAAACCACATCCGGACATTTCATCAAACACTTAGAGGGTGTGTAATACTAGTATAAAACCATGAAATATACAGAGTAAATCATGCAAGAAAATCTATTGTAAAACCATCAATCAACACCATGCAACAATCTTAAGCAACATACATCAAAATTCCTCCTCAAATCTTACAATAGGTCAAAGATTTATAGCTCAAAACATAGCAAAACAGTCACAACTCTACATAGCTTTTATATAGTGTGTAGTGAATTTCATAATAAGCAAGGCCCATTTGTAAATCATCTTTAAATCATGCAATTTGAGTAAAAGGAGGCTTGAGTATCATTGGTGAAAGGAACCCATGAAAGAAACCCACATACCTTAGCTTAGAGATGAACTTGGTGAAGATGGGAGATGAAGACTTGAAACTTGAAGAAGAACCTTGAAGGAGAACCCTAGCTTGGGATGAGGATTTGGGACTTGAATTTGGGAGTGAAAATATGGCTAAGTGTTTTAGTGAGTTTTGGGAAATATTTTGGGTAATATGAGGGTGAAATATTGCTAAGTATAGGTAAACACACATTTGGGAACCTTGGTCCCAACATTTAGGAAATTTTGGATGAACTAAAAAAAATACACTGAAATGGAAAACTGTTGCGTCGCGCCAGCATCGTGCAGTGCTCACTACAAAATCATCACTTAAAAACTTATAATTGCTAATCTTTCGCTCTTGAATCGAGGTTAACTCTTTTTCACCTAATTTTGACCTCCTGAAGAAGAATATAAGTCGGATTTTTGAAATAGCAAACGTATTTTGAGATATATGGAAATTTTGGGTATTCTAAGGCACATTTTCGGACACTGTTGGGGGTCGTTTCAATAGCCCTTCTTGGAAAACTCATTTGGAGTGTCTAGAATCGTCATACAAATACTGCGACAATATCGCTTAGTGGCTAAGAATTCTAAGTGTTTGTTTGGGCAAACATTAGTTGATTACGTAGGCCATATTATTTCAGCACAAGGCTTGCCAGTAATCTGGATAAAATTGAAGTGATACAACAGTGGCAACCTCCTAAACCTGTGAAAAAGGTGTGCAGTTTCCTTGGATTAGCTAGGTATTATCGACGTTTTATTCACCACTATGCAGCTATAGCAAGGACACTAAATAACTTGTTGCGGCAAGACTCTTATCAGTGGATAGAGAGAGCAGCATGCCTAAGTCCAAGTTGGCTTCTACTCTTATCCTATGTTGACCTGACTACAGTCAAGAATTTTAGGTCGAGATTAATGTGTCGAGTCAAGGCATAGGTGCTATACTTTCTCAGAATGGCCATCCAATTGCATACTTCAGTTAATAATCAAGTGTACGAATGCAAAAGGCATCCACTTACCAGGGAGAAATGTTAACAATTATTGAAGCTATGAGTAAATGGAGGCAATACTTGTTAGTGTGAAGGTTTACTATTATTACTGATCAACAATCATTGGTGAGCCTCACAAATTAAACTATCCAAACTCTGAAGCAACAAAAATGGCTCACTAAGTGGGATTTGATTTTCAGATAGTATACAGGCTTGGGAAACAGAATGGTGTTGTAGATGCACTTTCTCGTAACTTTGAGGCAGCCTATATAACCATCTCTGTTACGTCACTCGAACTGGAATAAGAATTTAGACAACTAAATGCAAATCACCTTGAGTTAATGGCAACACAACAAGCTAAATAGAGATTGGATGAGAGCTTTGTTGATTACTACTTTAAGGAGAGAATATTATTTTAAAAAGATCGGACAGTAATTCCTACTTATTCACCTTTGTGCCCTAAGTTGATATTTAAGTTTCATGCCACTTCCATTGGAGTTCATGTTGGGATCACTCGAACCTACTATCGATTGGCTTCCAACTTTTGAAGCATATGTGCAAGGATGTCCAGTCTTTTGTTGCAACTTGCCACATTTGCCAATAGATGGCAGACTCTCACTTGCACTTGAGAGGTTTACTTCAGCCATTGCCACTACCAAAAGACCAAGTCTGTGAGGACATTTTCATGGATTTATTACTTGCCTTCCTAGCTTCAAAGGCAAGACTATCATCATGACTTTGGTGGAGTGTCTTATGAAATATGGACACTTTATAACGTTACCATCCACTTTCTCTACTTTATGCAATTGCTAAAGCATTTGTGATTTGGATTATCAGGTTACACAGAAACCCACGTACCCATTGTAACTGATTAAGATCCTCAATTTCTTCACTCTTTTTGGCAGGAGATTCATTGTTTGCAGGTGTCAAAATTTGCCACGAGTACAGTTTATCATCCTCAAACTGATAGCCAATCTGATGCACTCAACGAATGTGTTAAGTAATACCTAAGATGCTTTGTTGTTGATGTTCCTACTATTTGGGTTTCTATCTTGCCTTAGGTAGAGTTCTGGTACAATACGTTGCACTAAACTTCTGCTGGAATTACTTCCTTTCAGGAGTATAGGCGCAAGCCACCCCTAGAATGCATTTTCATTCTTCAATATATTAGAAGTCAGTCATATCAAGCAATACGTAATTCATGTCAATGCTCGAACCATTCTCTTGAAGTAAAGTATCATTAAATTGCTCAAGCATGTAAAATGAAAAAGAATACTAAGTTATAATCTAAACCAGCAAGAGATGAAGGTCCATATTAAAACACGCCTATAAAAAATGGCAAACTCCTAATTATCATGAAAGGAGAAACATTTCAAATAAAGGAAAAAAGGACATACATTATCCTATATAGGCCCAAGCAAGTTTTTCTGTCACTGTTGCTTTTTGGGTGAAGAAAAGCAACATCACCTAGACCCAATGTAGACGTATGCTCACGAGCAAAGAATAGGCGATGGGGAAAAGTTACCCATTTGATCTCCTTTGGCTTTCTTTTATCCAACGAACCAATGCATGGCTTTCGCATGCCTTGCATCTGGAATGCATTAAAAGAACATAGAGACACACTGAAAGATCAATACTCTTTATCCTTTCACCAGAATCAATCTCATCATATCATTAGATTAGTTTTTTATTATATGGTGCCTGATTAACTGACAGTCATTAAAGTTTCGTGGAATCATTATGACCCAATACATAAAAACCATTTCAAGGTGGTAATAGATATGGCAAATGCTCTATACTATTATATGTAAGAAAATTTTTCACATCATTCTGTTCTAATTTTACTAGGATGTTGTTTCATATTTCTTTTAGCTGAATATATAAGTAGCACCTTCAACTTGACAAAGACATGAGGATTTTGCAATAAAATGAATTTTCCACCATTTCAAATAACTACTACTTTTCCAGCATTATTTTTCAACCCAGAACTCTTCTTCTTGAGTCCTATACAAAATTCAAACCCCATAAATCTGCTTAAATTTTTTCAAATGCCATAACGCCCACAAACAGTACACCCATTTTACTCTTTCATGCTCATAGATTTGAAATTGCAGACTCCCTTCACACCTCAATCCATTTCCCCACTCTTTTCATAAGTGACGTTGCATTCACCACTTTAACACCTACCTTCACAAAAAGTCATACATGAATTTTAGTGCATACCATGCTACTTTTTCCTTATTTTTTTGGAGAAGAAGTTCAAATTAATTTAATAAGCTTTCCTAGTTTAAAGGTTTCCTAATTAGGCATTAGTATTCATTATTTCATAAAAGTAAGATTTTAATCTCATGAGATTTAGGACGGTTTTTCCCGATAAATAGAGAAGGATTTGTAACTTGTGGGAATAACATAATTATTAATATTATTTGAGAGGTTTCTCTTTGACACATTTGTGTGTGGTGGCTATAAATTTATCTAGCAACCTTACAAGAAACATTCCTTCTTATCTAGTAACCGTACAAGAAACATTCTTTCTTTCTTTCTTTTATCTTTTTGAGAATGGTAACAGTTAATCTATATATTCACACATATCCTTACATCAAAATATGTAGTCCGCTTCAAAGGTATTATTACAACTTACAACTTGAACATCTATTGGTCATTGTGCTGCTCATCTTCAAACATCTCCTTTCCTTTCCTTTCCTTTCCTTTCTTCCACACTGTCCACATTTATGCAAGGACATCTTTGATTTATAGATTCTCTTCCATGACTAATCCTCCTCGCATGCCTCTGATGAATTTTTTTCCTTAGATAACTATAATACTGACTTAGTGAAAATTCTTTACCCTTTCATCTGTTTGAGTTTAGTTGTGTTGTTCTTCTGCAACACCAACCTATCCCCTGCCTCTTCTAGAATGTCATAAATTGCCTATACTGTAGAAAACAGTTATACTCCACTGCTTTGAAAATGGTGCATCCATATGGAATTGTTACAAATAACTTAACTCTAATCCATTACTTTCTGTAATTAAAACAAAAACTATAAAGTTATCAATAAATTAGCTTTAATTCATTAACCAAAAAATCCACATAACTCCTGAATAACCCAACCAATGAAAATATCAATAGTACCGAGGTCAATATATACATGCTCAAATCAACATAATAACAACAAATGATCCGGAGGGTCATTACAATACACCTTTAATTGTTACCATTTTGAGTATCATTCTTATTCTTATATAATAGAACCATTATACTTATGATCCATTCATGGGCATCTTAGAAGTCTTCAAAATAAAATTAAACAACCTAGTCAACCACTCCGTACTATCCTTGAGAATGCTCTTCCAAAATTTCATCAAAATTGCATTGAGTCTGATGGCTTTCCCTTTGCTCATTCTACTTACGGCACTTCTAACCTCCTCAACCCTAAAATTTTTGCAATAAACTGAAATTCTAATGACCATCAAAGTGCGCCAAATCACTCAACTCAAATCTCTATTCCTTTTTGAATTTAAGAGTTTTTTGAAATGGAATTCTCATCCATCAACACCTCATCATCCTCATCCTTGATGCACTTCACATATTTGTGAGCCTATACAATCTTTTATCCTCACCTTTTCCCCCTAGCTCAACATACAAATGTCCAAATGTTGTTGTCTTTGCATTTGTGATTGTCGACTTCGTTTCTGTTTTCGGCGTCTTATAGATATCCTGAAGCCTCTGTTTTTCATCCTCAAAAATACATTCCAACCACTTTGTGTAGGCAACCTTTTTATCCCTTACTTTGCTTTAAACTTTGTCATTCTACCACCAATCACCTCGACGGCCACCATTGATCCCTCTCGATACCTCTAGCACTTTGGTAAATACTTTTCTAATGCAACCAACAGTTATGGCCTATATGTTGTTCATATACCTGCTACTACTCCAAGACCCCAGACTACTCAACTTCTCCCTCATCTCCCAAGAAAAGATAGGAGTTATCGTCTAATCCTCAATCAGTCATAAAGGGCCTCTTTCCTCCTATCCTTCTTAATATCTTAATCCATCACCAAAAGCCTATGTTGGGTGGAAATATTTTCATATGGAATAACTTCGCAATCCTTAAAAAGGCCTCTATCACCCATCCAAAAGGAGTAAGTAATCAATTTGAGTCTTAGCTACCGTACTACGCAAGGTAACCAAGTGATTTTACCTGTCCGGAAAACATGACATAGCAATAACCAATTCAAAGGCTTTAGGAAATTACAAGAGAGACACCCACCTTCATTCCTCTCCCAAAAACCAAAGCCTCCATGGGCATCATCAAAATCACTAGAAGTTGCATCAATATGCCTTTTAAAGTCTCCCCTAATGAAGATATTTCCAGTGTCTAGTATATCTCTCACAACCTCATCCAAATCCTTCCAAAAGAGCTTTTTGACTTCCTTATCTAGGCCCACTTGAGGTACATAAGCACCAATAATATTCGTAATATGACACCAATGACATGTTTAATTGACACCATCTCATCATTTATCCTCCTAACCTCAACCACATACTCTCTAAGGTCCTCGTATACTAGGATACCTATATTTCTATCCCTAGAGCCTCTTGAGTACCATAATTTAAATCCGTCTATGTCTCAAGCTTTGGTACCTACCCATCTGGTCTCTTGAACATAGGCGATATTAATTTGTCTCCTCTTAAGACTATTCACTAGCTCTATGGATTTAACTGTAGGTGACCTATGTTCCACGACCCTACTCTCAACTTAAATGAGCCCATCCCCCTCTTACCATCACGTCCCTTCACATATGACCAAACCAATGATATGACCCTAGTCTACCATTAGTCCCCAACGCCACTAAACTAAGAATAGATAACTCGACAAACTACAGTAGATCAAGAAGATACAATTTCTCAAAATCAAAAGCTCCACGATACACAAATATACGGACCAATAACATACAAATTAGGAATAATGCACAATAATCAATATGATTACTCAATACACAATAATATGTGAGCAATTGTAAAAATAAATTTCCACCATAACCAGGTTAAAGAAGAGAAACCAATTCAATTTAACAATAACAGGTTAAAATAACAACAATCCAAATCAAGTAATTTGATAAATATCACAACAAACAAGTTAAAGAAGAGAACCCAATTCAATTTCCCAAACAAACAAGTCAAAAAATCAACAAAGCAATTCAAGAAAATATGATAAACGAAAATAAGTGTTGAAAATATAATGGGATGAAAATATAAATAGCTTGTAGAGATCGAACCAATGTGAGCCGCAAAATTAGAGAAACAAGAACCTTGTTACATCTTAGTGGTGTCGGAGGATCGCCGAGGCTCGCCAGAGCTATAATTTGTAGAGCAATGTTGGTCCAAACCACTGTAGATCGAAACGGGAAGAATAAAGAAAGAAGAGGAAGAAGAAAATGGGGTGGATTGCCATTATTTGTTCTGTTTCCAGAAAACAAATGACGGGATGGTCTTTTCAGTAATAATGATTATTGTATTTTCACAGTGAAATGGTAAAAATCCAATCAGTTACACAAAGGTAAATCATGATTAGCAAAATCATGTTTTCATCTTCATTTAGCTCACATGCTTATATATGTAATAAATCCCCCTTTTGCAGCAGACACATATTTAATGCATTCCATGTATTGTCCAAACAAATTATTTTCTTAAAATATTCCTTGGTTAAGTCTCATCCAAATGGAAACATCTCAAGTACTTCTCCTTAAGAAGCATTTCAAGGAGGTAAAGGACAATAAAGCCAATTGTATAATACAGGTTTTCTTCCTACCATTGCAAATAAAATCGAAGTGGCTGATAGATGTGGAAGAGTGATATACATCACATATCACTTTGGCTGATATATTATTGACAATCAAATTCGAAACTTTAGTACACATTGTAGATAAAGTAAAAAAATGATAGTTTGAGTAAATTGTCAAGGTTTTCTCTTAATCTAGTTCATTAATGATATAGATGATATTATATAGCACTTGTACTAAGTTCAAGCTTCTTATAAAAAGAAAATATAGTAGTGTTTGTTGACGACAACGTACATAATGGAGAGGTCATACAAACATTTAACTTACCTTCACTCTACTCGTGATCATGAATTCTATACGTGTCATAAGAGTAAGTGATGAGAAATGATAACAAGGCTCGAGACAACACCGCCTATTAGGTAAGATTATGAAGTGTTTGTTATTGAGGAATGAGACTCGAGGATGAAATTTGGAGTGTATTGAGGGGCATGTTGTCAAGGAGAAGGCAGTTTTAGAGTAGCTTATGGAAAGACATAAAAATGTATTATGCAATATTATCATATATTTCAGTAAGAGGTTGTTTCCATCACTCAAACTCCTGACCTCCTCGTCACATGACAACAACTTGCTAATTGTACAAAGGCTTCTGTTACGTTATTGGAAAAGTATTTAGATTATATACACATAATAAAACTGGTAAAATTACTTAGATGTTACCAGGAGGTCACAGGTTTAAGCCTTGGAAACAGCCTCTGACAAAAATGCAAGGAACGACTATGTATAATAGACCCTTGTTGTTGGATCCTTCCTCGGACCCTGTGCATAGAGGGAGCTTTAGTGCACCGGGGCTTGCCCTTCATCCCATTTTGTGTGGCACCCTCTAACTTGACACGGTGTTTAAGAAAAAAGGAAGAATTTTGAAGCTTGTGATTTAAAAATTCTTAGATATTTGTGTGGCTAAGATTCATTTCATTAAGGGTATGAATTTTAAAGTTAAATTACTTTCAAATTTAGTAAGGTGACATTCTTTTTGGGGAGAACTAAAAAGGAAAGGGTGCTGCATAAATGGGGCAGAGGGAGTATTATTTTTCCTTTATAATGACGCAAGCAAGTTTCTTGTATTGTAATCATATTAGTATCTTCTATTGATAACAAAGAATATATATTTTTTACGACCCAAGACTAGGGTCTAGACGTGACATGGTGAATGGGAAGCCCCAAGGCAACCCAAAAAAGCCTCTAAGTATATTGTTTGCACATCTTTGATTTTGCAGAAATAAGAAAAGATAAATAAGCACATAGCAAATAATTTCTAAGGGAAGCGGGGCTTTGGATTCACTCTATGGGGATGTTATAAGGAAGAGGATAAACATAAATCACATAGCAAATAAGTCTAAGAGGCGGATAAGTATGACTCATGATATGGGGCCATTTAGGGACTTGGGACTTTCATCACTTTCCACCATAATAAATAGCATGCTTAATTTCCCTTCAACATGAACAACATCCACAACTCAGATGTGCTACCATAAGCCTTCATCACATAAGAGATTTACCACATGACTTAGTCAACACATGTTGGGTATATGTATTTAAGCTTAAAATCGTAGAATTCAAGAATAATAAGGAGCATGAGAGGGGTAAATTAAAGTCATTTAAGAAATCATTCAAACAACCCAACAACATACTTGAAAAACCACCAATTTGGGTGCCATTTAAACCATTCAAAAATTCATAATATTTTAGTGTCTTTCAAGATGACATAGATTACAAAGCTTTAATGTAATAAACATATCATAATCTCAATCATTAGTAGGAGCCCATGCATCAATAAATCAAGAATCAACAAATTTCCAACTTTTTTCATGTAATAGAGTGATAATAGAACTACACATAAAGAATTAGTCATTTGAATCAAGAAATTTGATACAAATAGTTTTGAGCCTCAATGAGTGAAAGGACCCATGGATGAAGACCCACATACCTTAGTCTTGGAGTTTCTTGAAGAAAAACTTGAGGAAGACTTGGGGCTTGACTTGGTTTTCTTGACTTCCAACAAAACTTCATGAAAATCTTGAGAATGTATGGAGAATTTGGTGAAGATTAGAGAGGAATTTGAGAGTTTTTTGGTGAGTTTTGGAGTTGAAAAACGGCTAAGGATGAGGGTTTCATGTATATATAGACATTGGGTGATAAAAGAAATGTCCTTGAGTGAAAAGGGGAGTTTTCGACCTATGGCACATCCAGTTTGCGTAGCGGCCGCGACACGGACAACCACTGCTTGCGAAATTTCACTGAAAAAATATTTTTTTAGCACAGGTAAAATATGCCTTGTAAGTAACCATCCCCCACACAATTTTGCCCTCTAAATAAGAATATGAGGTTGGACTTACAAAATTCTACACGAATTTTGAGATATTAAAAAAAATGCATCATAGGGTCTTTCCAAGATACGTTGAGGTGTGTTTCAATATCCCCCCTGGAAAGATTCGTTCCCGAATGTGAATAAAGATAGCATGAATAGAATGGAACATCTATAAACTCCTTACTAAAATGATAATGCAAATTAAACATTGTATTCATGCAACTTTCAAAGTCGCTATCATGTAAATCATTTTAAAAGCATGAGTAGCACATTTTCATAATTGCACGTGAAACTCCAATCAGCTCTCTTCATGAGAATGCATGCATAATAAGTAACATGTCTGAGACGACCACAAAAAGTGTCCAAAAATGTGCCTCGAAAGTATCCGAAATTGTTATTTCCATATATCTCAAAATATGTGCGTGATATCAAAAATTCAACTTTATAGTCTTGATCAGAGGGTATAATTGAGTAGGGAATGGGTATAACCCCAATTTTAGAACCGTAGTAAAATTGAATATTTTCAAGTTTGCACAAAATAGTGAGGGTGCACGATGGTTCCACGACACAAACCAATGGCGGACCAGTGTTCTTGGGCCTAAGCATTCCTATGCATGAAAACACCTATACTTAGTCATTTTTCAACCCCATGTCATTCAAGACATTCCCCAATACTCACCCAAACACTTAGACTAATATTTCTCTCCAAATTTAAAGTCCCAAAACTCATCCGGATCTAAGAATTTCACTCAAGATTCAAGTCTCCATCTCCAATCATCATCAAGTTATTCTTTAAAGTCAAGGTATGTGGGTTTCAACCATTGGGTCCTTTCATCCATATTCCCCAATCTTCCATTTCATCTAATTTACTTATGGGCCTATTATTATGAATTTGACTATGGACTATGTTAGGATTTTGTAAAAGTGTGATTGTTTTAACATGTTTTGAGTTATGAATCTTGGATATAACTTGAGATTTGACGAAGGGTTTTGATATATATTGTATGATGGTGTTACCAAGTATTGGTAGGATGATTTACTTCAAGATTTCTTGCATGATTTCACTCTTTAATTCCATAGTTTTACACTAGTATTGCACACCCACCAAGTATTTGATAAAATATCCGGATTATGATTCTTAAGTTGTTGAAGGCCTAATGCTTGGAATATGGGATATATGACTTTATAATGATGAAAGTATGTATATATGTTAATTTCATGATGAACTTCTATAGTGTTATGAGTTGACTAAGCCTAGTTCGGGGGGTTGAAGGCCCGGGTAACCATATCGAGGGCCTTGGTTGCCTAGTATGGGGGGTAGTAGGCCTGTATAACCATATTGAGGCGTTTGTACCTCATTAACCATATTGAGGTGTTTGTACCTTATTCGCATATCCAAGGGGATGGTAGGCTTTGGATATTCTATATTGATGGTCACTTGCTACACGTGTATTTTTTTCTATATAAGCATATACTTTAAGCATCCTTCATTCATGTTATATTATTACTACGCTATCCATTGCCTATGATATTGGATTTTGCCTATGTTGCCTATCTATTGTTGCATTGCATCCTATATACTTAGTACATTCAATCGTACCAATGCATGCTCTATGCCTACAAGATGTTACCATGTAGGGACCGGAGCCTCGCTTGATCATCCTCCCCCTCCACGTGGCTAGTATGATTGTCTCTCAAGCTATTTGGTGAATTCTCCATTCCAGGGACAATGATGCTACATATGAAAACTATCTTCTCTTATGTATTTATTTACTATGAGAGTGAGCTCGGTTGCTTGTTGGCTCCCGCTATGTATCTAAGTTTTAGAGGTGTCGTTGGACATGTTATGTATTAAGCTATGAGCTTTGACTCTCTCTTGACTCTTGATGTTTATGTTATGAAAATTGTCCCTTAGCCCCGTTTATCCCTATTTACTATCTCTTGTTGACATTTTATTGCTTCCGCGATCAAGGATGTGTAATGATGTGCTAAGAGGCTTGCTTGGGTCCCTTCGGGTTCCCCATGTGCTGGGTCACGTGTAGGCCTAGGCTTGGGTTGTGACAATGTCAATACTAGATAAATGATGTATGAGAATGAACATGAACTACCATTTTTACCAATATGCCAACACAACCACTTACCAATACATCAACCATAGCACTACCACTCATGAAACCACTTAGTAACAACCGTCACCCTATTCAAGGAAACACATACATACCGGGCATAGTGTTACGAGCTCTATCTCCTTCCTTCCTAACGAGTACTGGGAAATCCCTTCTCTTGTAATCTAACATACCACACTCAAAACAACCTTCTTAATCCACTATCATTAGTAAGAGGAATAACCTTAGGTACTTCTAGTGGCACGACATGGATCATAATGAAGAGAAATATTTCTTTAAGCGCCTCATAGCCTCTTATCCATAGTTGTAGTGCGCTTCACAACCATTAACAAGAATCTACTCGACGCGGACTGTTGGATGTCCGAGAAACATTTATAAACCTGGTACTCTGATACCAAGCTTGTCATGACCCAAGACTAGGTTGTAGACGTGACACGCCAAATGCAAAGCCCGAAGGCAACCCAAACAAACCTATAAGCATATCGTTTGCACATCCTTGGTTTTGCAGAAATAATAAAAGATAAATAAGCACATAGCAAATAATTTCTAAGAGAAGCAGGGCTTTGGATTCACGCTATGGGGATGTTATAAGGAAGAGGATAAACATGAATCACATAGCAAATAAGTCTAAGGGGCGGGTAAGTATGACTCATGCTATAGGAGCATTTAGGGACTTGGGACTTTCATTACCTTCCACATTAATCAATAGCATGCTTAATTTTCCTTTAACATCAACAGTATTCATAACTCACATATGCTACCATAAGCCTTCATCACATAAGAGATTTGCTACATAACTTAGTCAAAGCATGTTGGGTATATGTATTTAAGCTTAAAATCATAGAATTCAAGAATAAGGAATATGAGAGGGGTAAATTAAAGTCATTTAAGAAGTTATTAAAACAACCCAACAACATACTTGAAAACCCCAATTTGGGTGTCATTAAAACCATTCAAAAATTCATTATATTTTAGAGTCTTTCAAGATGCCATAGCTTACAAAGCTTTAATATAATAAACATATCATAATCTCAATCATTAGTAGGAGCCCATGCATCAATAAATCAAGAATCAATAAATTTTCAATATTTTTTATGTAATGGAGTGATAATAGAAAATACCCATAAAGAATTAGTCATTAAAATCAACAAATTTGATAAAAATAGTTTTGGGGCTCCATGAGTGAAAGGACCCATGGATGAAAACCCACATATCTTAGACTTGGAGTTTCTTGAAGAAAAACTTGCGAAAGACCTGGGGCTTGACTTGGTTTTCTTGACTTCGAACAAAGCTTCTTGAAAATCTTGAGAATGTATGGAGAATTTGATGAAGAATATAGAGGAATTTGAGAGGGTTTTGGTGAGTTTTGGAGTTGAAAAATGGCTAAGGATGAGGGTTTAATGTATATATAGACATTGGGTAATTAACGAATTGTTCTTGAGTGAAAACGGGAGTTTTTGACCTATGGCGCATCCAATCCACGACGCGGACAGCCATTGGTTGCGAAATTTCAACAAAAAAAATATTTATTTGGCACGGGTAAAATATGTCTTGTAGGTAATCGTTCATCTGCACAATTGTGTCTTGTAAACAAGAATATTAGATCAGATTTGTGAAATTCTGCACGAATTTTGAGATATTCAAAAAAATGTATCATAAGATCTTTCCGAGCTACTTTGAGGGGTCTTTCAATATTGAGAACGCAAACGGCAATGGATATGGAGGTTAGTGAAGCTAAAGCTTATTAAAGTTAACACCTGGGAGAATTTATCATTGCAACTGCTAATAAATGCCAATGGAACTTTCTATCTATGTAGATATTCTTTACTACTATGATGCTCTATATTATCCTTCATTTTAAGTGTTGAACGCTCCTTTATTTTTTTTTTTAACAATCTGCTTATTTTATGACAACAGAATATCTCTTGGATGAAAGAGTAAGAGAAATTGTTATTTTAAGATAACTTTGTATTAAAACCAGTACTCGGCATTAGTGCAAAAAAAAACCAATTTACAAATGGAATAGATAGAGAATGTACCAGATATGAAACCAATCCTAAATAATGACTAGGATTGCCACAGTTTCACTTAAATACAGTTTAGTCCACCAAAAAAAGAAAATCAAAATGCAATTTAGCTTAATATCTTGTACTAAACTCCTCCAATTCTCAAAATATCTATCATTTCTTTCTTTCTAAATACATGATGGGATGATCCTCCATCTCTCTATTCCCTGTACCCACTCCTGCTTCTTCCTAGTTAAAAAGAGTGTCAACAAAATTTATTGGCATTGTCCAGGCTATGTCTCTGGATCTTGGATAATTCTTTTATTTTATGTTTTACTATGCATTGTCATGATCAGTTGTTAGTGTTCTCCCACTAATGCTACATCCATGATATTCTTTAAAGCTTTGATCTTGAGTGTACCATATAGATTGCTGAGAAAGTTGTCGAAGGAGAACTCAACTTTACATTTGTCATGATCAGGCCTATTGGACATCATGCAAAAAAAAAAAAAAAAACCAATTGAATTTTGTCTGCTCAATAATATTATTGCTATAACCACACAATATCTCTTGGATAAAAGAGTAAGAGTTAGTTTGATTACTGAAACGTTAGGTAGATTTAAATCTTTGAACAATTTTGTGCATTAAATCAAAGGTTCTACATATTATCTAGTTAATTTTCACGCAACCTGATTTAGGGGTTGAAAAATATTTTAATTGTTGATTGGGATGTCCACCATGGAAATGACACCCAAAAGATTTTTTGGAATGACCCTCAAATACTCTTCTTTTATGTGCACAGGTATGTAAGAGCTATTCGTTTTTATCCATCAAATCTGGCACTTTAAATAAACAATAATGTTGAGCTTTGAGGAAAGAATTTTGGCTCAAACTTTGTACATCTCTATTCTCTTCTTTCTACACTTCTTGTATAGACTTTATGGTAATTCTCTAATGCTTGAGGACTTCTTGATCTCAATAAGCTGATTATGAAAACAAATAGCACTTTCAGGTGTTCCTATGGACCGAAAACAAGAGTACTTTAGGGTCCTTCCAAAATATCTTTTGAGTTCCATCTCCATGATGGAATCCCAATTAACAATTGAAAATTTTTCAATCCCTAGATCATGTTGCAAGGAAAATCAAATAATATGTAGAACCGTTGGTTTAATTTATAGAATTGATCAAAGATTTAAATTCACCTGACATTTTACTAATTAAACTAACTTTTACTCATTCATCCAAGAGATATTGTGTAGCTATAACAACTTTGTTATACAGACAAAATCTCATTGATTTATTTGCTTTTGCATGATGTCTAAGAGGCCGGACGACGGCAAATGTAGAGTCTAGTTATCCTTCGGCCACTTTCTCAGCAACCTCCATGGTACACTCAAGATCAATACCAAAGATGCACAATAGTGAGAACACTAAAAATTGACCATTATAGTACGCAGTAAAGCGCAAGTAAAAGAATCATCCAAAAAAATAAGATCCATAATTCATTTACCAAGAAGCAGATCACAAACACCCTTTTAATCGCACAAAGTTTCCATGGTGACCAACCAAATTATAAAGAAAGATAGCATGTATAATTGAAACAAAATTCAACCATTTTTGATAGATTTAGGGGAAAAAATTGAGTACTAACCCAGTTTTCATATTATTTTGGCCATTGTTGACTTGGCATATCCCTTTAGACAGTATACTTAGAAGTCTATTTTACTAAACTAAGCTTATTACTAATGACAAAGTTTGTTTGGAATGACACCCTAGTAATTGAATTTGGTGCAATAAGGGGTAATTACATTGTCTGGCATATTTGGTTGGACATGTAATTACTTGGCAGGTATTTTGGTGTAATTGACAAGGTGTAATTACTCTTCAATTGAAAGGGGAGGTTGTGAATTGTTGATAACTACATAGTGTAATTTCACGTTGGTTACTTTTTAATTTCTTTCTTTTATTTTTAGTTTTACGTTTACATTTTAATTTATTTTTATTTTGATTATTTTAAATCCTTTTATTTTTATTATTCTAATTTTTTTCTAAAATTATATTCTATTTTATAATCCATATTTTTTTATTCTTAACTTTTATATATCATGTGATTCCATGTAATTTTTTATACTATCTTTTTATTTATTGATTCTATGGTTTTTTTTTCATTAGCATGACTTTATTAGCATTCTAGTTTTTAAATTAAAGTTGAATTCATTATTGGATGAAGTTATAAATATACGTAATTTTTTTTTCTTTTTAAATTATATTTATGTATGTTATATTAAAATTTGACATAAGAGTATTATGTTAATTATTTTTATTTTGCATCTAAAACACATATCATATGTTGTTTCATTTGTTTTTGCAGTATTGACTTGATATTTCACATTACAAGCCATTTATTTTTTAGTTAGACTATATAGATTATTTTTTATCAAATATTTTAACAATTTACTATGACATTATAGTTATAATATTTATATTTTTGTCTAACATGCATTTCATGATGTTTGCATAAAACTTATATTTTTTATTTT
>JAPFFP010000089.1:4874250-4916875 GCA_026153255.1 Solanum medicagineum
CATTAGTTACTTAATCATGTTTTATTTAGGCATTGACCATACATGCCATACTGTTATATGATGTCTATTGCCTATTATTATGTATTTTTATTATGTTGTCTATCTCTTGTTGCGTTGCATCCTATATACTTAGTACATTCAAACGTACTAACGCTTACTCTTGCCTCCATGATATCACCATGTAGGAATCAGAGTCCAAGTTGGTCATCCTCCTCCTCCACGTGGCTAGTTCGGTGCTACTCAAGCTAGTTGGTGAGTTCTCTATTTCGGGGACCCTACTCTATGTTTCTCTTATTAGGTGTTGAGAAACTCTTCTTTATTTTTCTATTTTGACTATGAGGGTGAGCCCGATTGCTTTGTCTTGGCCCCAACTCTTATCTATATTGTAGAGGTGCTGTTGGACGCTATATATCTATGTTATGAGACTTGACTCTTTTGTCCCTGGGTGTTGATGTTATGCAAGCTTTCCCTTAGTCCCTCGCGCTTTTTTTCTAAACTTTTACATTCTACTTAAGTATTAATCTCTCTTCCTTAGTCTCAGTTCCCCTTGTTTATGTTTCTTATGTTGCTTTACATTGCTTTCGGAACCAAGGATGTGTAATGATATGCTATGAGGCTTGTTTGGTGTTCCTTCAGGTTCCTCATTTATCGTTCACGTCTAGGTCCTAGCCTTGGGTCGTGACAATGATGGTATCAACGCACTAGGTTGATACACACTTGGAGTCCAACACACTATGTTAATTAAGGTCTTATTCATGGTAGTGTTGTGAACCATACGTGAGTAGTAGACTATGAGAAATTTTAGGAAATATTTTCACTTGCTCGTGATCTATGTCATGTGATAGAGATAGATCCCCTAGGACCTATTGTTAACCCATAACCGTTACATTTCACGATATGCATCAAGCTACTCAAGATGGAGATTTGTCGAATGTTGAGATTCGTAATGCTCTATGGGTAATGGCCAAAGTGGTGACTACATTAGAAACTTGACTTAATCAACAAGAGGGTGCTCCCGAGACTTCTAGTAGTAAGAGAGGAGGTAGTGTGTCCAAGAGGGCCCATAATGTGGGTAAGTTCCAAAGTCCCAAGTGTAGAGGTGGTGGTGGTGTGGTACCTTATGCTAGGTGCCAAAAATGTCGTAGAGGCCATGATGGGCTATGCTTTAGAGGTTCTAATGCTTGTTATAGTTGTGGGGAGATGGGTCATATGATAAAGGAGTGTCCTCATAAGCGTAAAAGGGGTAAAAGAGTTGATAAGGGCGTGGAAAGGCCTAAATGACAAAATTATTTGAAGGGCCATGGTGGCCTATGCTTGAAGAAGTCTAATTCTTTCTCGGGTTGTGGTGGATTTGGGCTGGAAGTTAGTGGTTGTCCTCTTTCTCAACCAAAGGGAGGTGATGGTGGGATGACTAATCCCAAGTGTGGAGGGTGTGGGAAGAATCACGGTGGCTTGTGTCGGAGGAACACTAGTCTAGCTTTGGATGTGGTAAAGTGGGTCACAAGCTAGTGTATTTTCCGTTTGTTTGAAGGGGGTGTAGGGGTGGTTGACTTTTGGATCGAGGTGGTCATGTTGATTAAGTGGCTCAAAGAGGGGATGATATGCCATATGCTATTACCGGTAAGTTGAAGTTTCCTTGGCTTGGTTGTGCATGCATTGATAGGCCTCACTATCTCTTCTCTAATCTTTTTGGTTGCTAGTGGGGCTTCTTATATTCCCAAGTTGTTGTATGGACCTTTCCTTTCGATCCTTTTGTTGAGTATATTGTTGCTAGAAGGTTCATAGGTGTTGATCCATGTTTGTATTGCCTTAGGTCTTGCTTTGTGGCATGTTGGAGTTGGCATGGTGGATTTTGATGTCATTATAGGAATGCAATGGTTGCATGCATGTTGCGTCTTCATGGATGGTAGGACCTATAGAGTTAGATCCCAAATCTCTAATGAGCCCATCTTTGAGTAGGAGGTTATCAAATTGTAGCAAGAGAGGTAGGTCAATTTCTTGTTAGAAGGTACAATCGATCTCTAAAGGGTTGCAGTTTATCATCTTGTGAGAATTATAAGTGTTGAACCTAAGTTGTTTTGTAACTATAATTGTTGTTGGTGATAGGTGAGGCCTTGAATGCCCCTTTCGATAATTTTGATTTGGGGTAGTGTCATTAGGTTTGACTAGTACACCGTTTATGCCTAGAGGTCTCATAAGTAAGATCTTTAGCCCCTACCCAAATAGGTTTATGGTGGTTTTGGTGATGATAAAATGGTTTATTCCCTAATAAAGTAATGCATGTGAGTCATTTATGTGTAGTACTACAAGTTTAAAGAAGAAGGTTGGATTCTTAGTAGGAGAGATAGGAATTTTGGTTGTAAGAGGTTGCCTTCCTAGGTTGTGTGGCGCTGTGTGATGGTATTAAGGTGGACCCTAGTAGGAAGAAAGTGACTAGAGATTAGACTTGACCTTGACTTCCTTGGGTATTAGGAGCTTCTTAGGTTTAGCGGGCTATTATCAGATCTTGTGGGTAGGGTCTCCTCTATTGTCTCTCCTATGACTTAGTTGACCATAAGTAAGGCCAATGTTGTGACCAACGTTATGAGTAAGGTGAGTTAGTAGGTCCAAGAGTTGCTATAGCTTGTGTGATTCCTTTGTGCTAATAGAATTCATGTGTGTGTCGCTGAGGGTCGCGTGAGTCTATACTGGCTAGAAGAGATCTTTAAGGGTTGCCCCACGCTCCTGTTGCATAGAGTCTTGTCTCGTGATCTTGATTGAACTTAGCTTGATGGATTAGAGCTTTTGGGGTGGTTTGGGCTACTTGCATAGCATGCTTCCAATGAGTGTAGAACCCGTAAGGCTATGATATGATGGTTAAGGATGGATGATCTATTTGGTCAACTCCATTGGGTTAGTCACTCCTTTAACATTGATTTGAGGTTCTGGTTTTGTTCTCAAGTGTGGATGAGGGTAGGTGATATCCGCAAGTGCCCTTTTTGAACTAGGAATGAGCACTTTGAATATTGGTAGAATTGTTTAGTTGGCTTGTGCACCAGTTGTGTCTATTAGGTTTCTTGAATAGGGTCATAAATCCCTACCTCGACATGTTTGCGGTAGCCTCTAATGGTGGAGCATTGATTTAGGTAGAGCTTGTGAACCATATGGGAGTCGTCTTGCAATCTTTGGAGATGAGAGGTTGTTTGCTAATTATGATAGTTGTGAGTTGAGGGTAACAAGATGGTGGTTAGAACTCCTTAAGGATTATGATAAAAGTGTGCATTATTTTCCCCGTGGAGGATAGTGGTGTGGAGATATGCTCTAAGTAGGGTCCCTATAGGTAACCTATCATTGTGGTAATGTGGTAAAGAGGTGACACTCATTGAAGTCCATCAGTTGCCTAAATAGAGACTTAGGTTAAAGGAAGTTTAGAATGGTAGTATAGTATTCTTGATAGTTCCTAATCTTCTTGGGTTAAGAGGTCTAGATAAGGCGAGGCCTTGATTTTTGCCTTATTAGAGTTGGAAGTTCTGGGTGAGAGAATAATAGAGTGGAGGTTGTCTTCCAAGGGGGAGATATTAGTTATGGTACAAAGTGGGTTAGGTGTATTCAAGGATGACAATTGAGTTGAGGGTTGTAAGTGCTTATAGAGTTTGGAGGGAAGTTTGTAAGGTTGCATATGTTTTAGGATTGCCTATGGATGCAGATATGGTTTGTCCGATTCTTCATGCTTCTAGGTGGATGGGATGTGTTGGTGACTCTAGTTCTATAACACTCCTGAAAGTTGTGGGTGATGTGGAGAACATGTTGGCTTAGGGGAAGGACCCGGTGTAGCTATTGGATGGATAAGTGAAGAAGTTGATTAATGAGGATATGGTATTCATTAAGGCCATCTTGAAAGGATCATCAATTCAAAGGTGTCTCCAAGGAAGCCAAAGCGGTCTTATGGGAGCGATGTTCATACTTCATCACTCTAATCAAGCCTAATATAGCGACGAAGGTCTTCTTGTGACTTCAAGTCTTGTGTTTTAGCCCCTATGTCATTCATATGCATTCATGTTTAAGTTGCAAATTTATGATGATTTTACACCTATGTTGAGAGTTTAGATATGGTGTTTTAAATGTAATGTTGAATTCTTGTTGGGGCTTATTTGTTCATGATTACTCTTGTCATGTACGCTTCTTTTACATTCGGGGATGAATGTTTCCAGTGGGGATATATTGAAACGACCCCAAGAAGTTCCCGAAAGTGTACCTCGGAAATGCCCGAAATCGTAATTTCATATATCTAAAAATCCATTCGTTATTTCGAAAATTTGACTTCATATTCTTTTTCAGGGGGCAAAATTTAGTGGCAAATGGGTCTAACCTGAATTTTAGAGAAACCGTGGCAAAATCAGAAATTTCAAAGTTGCAATTTCCTATGTTAAATATGCATCTGGGGCACAACACGCCCCTGTGTTATTTTGGTCATTTTTTTGTTTCGGGTCCAAGGCTTTGGGTCTTGGGCCTAAGCCTTCCCACACGTGAAAATACCTATACTTGGCCTTATTTAACCCACATATCACCCTAAACATTCCCCTATACTCACTCAAAGACTTCGACTAATATATCTCTCAAGATTCAAGTCCCAAAACCTCTTCAGGATTTAAGGATTTCCTTCAAGCTCCAAGTCTCCATTTTCAATCTTCATCTAGAGTTTCTCCAAAGCTAAGGTATGTGGGTTTCAATCATTGGGTCCTTCCATCTATGGTGCCCTAATCTCCTTTTTACTCAATTTGCATGATTTAAGGTTGATTTTTCAAATGGGTTTACTAGTATGAACATGTCTATGAACTATGTTAAGCTATGTAAAGTTGTGACTATTTTTCTATGTTTTGAGCAATAAATCTTGGATCTATTGTAAGATTTGATGAGGAGTTTTGATTTATATTACTTGAGGGTGTTGCAAGGTGTTGATTTATGATTTTATAATGGATTTTCTTGCATGATTTCATCTCTACATGTCATAGTTTTATATAACCATTACATACCCACCAAGTGTTTGATAAAATGCCCGGTTATGATTTCTTCAGGAATTGAAGGTCCAAAGCATGAGATATGATATGAATGACTATATGATGATTAAAAAATTTTTTCATATGATATATTCTATATAAAGTGTTGTGTTAGATAATGCCCAATCGTGGGGGACAAAGAGCTCGGGAAACCTAGTTGAGTGGTTAGTACCTCAAACACCTGGGTGGTAGGTAGATTTCCACTAACCTAGTGGAGGGGTTAGTACCTCAAACACCATGGTGGTAGATGAGATTGCTACTAACCTAGTTGATGGGTTTGTACCCCACACACTAGGGTGATGGGTGAGATTATCATCAACCTACCAGGGGGTTGTACTTTGGAAATCTAGCTTGGTCTCTTCTACACATATGATATTCTATATCAACATGAGATATTTAAGCATGTTTTATTTAAGCATTGATCATACATGCTATATTGTTATATGATGTTATTGCCTATTGTTATGCATTTTGATTATGATGCCTATCTCTTGTTGCGTTGCATTGCATCCTACGCACGTAGTACATTAAAACGTACTAAAACAAAATCTTGCCTCATGATATCTCCATGTAGGAATCGGACCCCAAGTTGGTCAACCTCCTCCTCCATATGGCTAGTTCGGTGTTACTCAAGCTAGTTGGTGAGTCCACCACTTTGGGGACCCTAGTCTATGTTTCTCTAATTATGTATTGAGACACTCTTCTTCATTTTTCTATTTTGACTACGAGGGTGAGCACGGTTGCTTTGTCTTAGCCCCAGCTCTTATCTATGTAGTAGAGGTTTTGTTGGACGTGCTATGTATCTATGTTATGAGCCTTGACTCTTTTGTCTCTGGGTGTTGATATTATGCAAGATTTCCCTTAGTCCTTTGCTCTTGTTTTCTAAACTTTTACATTTTACATAAGTACTAATCTCTCTCCCTTAGTCCCAATTCCCTTTATTTATGTTTCTTCTATTGTTTTGCATTGCTTTTGCAACCAAGGATGTCTAATGATATGCATGAGGCTTGTTTGGGGTACCTTCGGGTTCCCCATTCGCCAGTCATGTCTAGGCCTTAGGCTAGGGTCGTGACACCAATCATCTTGTGAAGGCCCTTTCTAACCACAGGGCGAGTACTGCTTGATATAGAATCTGACCAACTCAAGTTTCAATTGAATGATGCAGAAGTCGTCTTCAACATCTGTCACTTAATAAAGGGCTAGATAACTTGAAAATTGAAGTTTTGGGACTTGTTGAAGTATGATTAACCAAATTGTCCAGTCACGTCGCGACAATACATCAGGCGCTGCTTTGGAGGCAACCCAAGGAAGAGACTGGTGCTTAGGCACCTAAGTATATTTTTTAACCCCTGTGCCTTATCATCATATTTTGCGCATTGAGGACAGCATAAAGGTTTTTAATGGGGTATGGGTAGTTATAAGGTTAGTGCAGTCTATATAACCTTTGCTTATAACTATCCCAAATTGTGAATCCGAGGGATTTTTCTTGCCTGTGTTCTTTTCCCCCTAGGGAAATTCAATTTCTCTTGAATTTGCATCTTTAGGATGTGTAGGTAGTATTAGTAGCATATAGTACTGATGTTTAAGGCAGATATTAGTTTTTGTGAAAAATTATACCCCTAAAAAAATTTGTTAGTTAGTCTTGATAGCAACCATGTCCAATTGATTGTTTGATAGTGCTTGTTCTGATAAGTGAGGTTGAATTGTGATGAAAAGCATGATCTGAGAGTCTATGCTTATAGTGTAATTAGTACCATGTGTGTGTGAGCTTTCTTTGATAAATTCCTGTACTATGTTTCAATTCAGAACTTGTCCTGTTACTCTGACTTAGACTGTAGATTAGTTGGTTAGGAAAGGATCTTAGGTCGTTGTTCATATTAGTCTACTGTGTCTAAATAACCAACCAAGTGTGTAAAGTATCTCTCGATCTCAATGCACATACCCTTTTTCTGTACAAAACTAAATTACCTAGAATTGTTAAATTTAAAATCCTAAAATTGGCTTGGCCCTTCCTTGAATATTGTGCACCTTGACTGAGGCAAAAAGCTTAAGTTGAGGGTGGCTACCAAAAGTTTCCCTGGCTCATAGGTTGGATATTGTGCACCTGTACTCAAGATAAAAGCCTAAGTTGAGGGTGCCTGGTGTACGGGTAATCATATAAAATTTGGTGCAAGCTAGTGACACATGGAAGATGGATAAAAGTACGCTCTTGGTGAAAGAAAAATAAATCGATGCCTGAACGATTAGCAAAAAGCAGAAATGATGCAAAAACAAAAGGCAATGAGCTAAAAATGAGCGTAAGGCACCTAGAAAGGATTGAAATTAGAGAAAGGGAGAATGATTTGGAATATGACAGTGTTGATAGGGCAAAAGTATATAATAACGCAGGGTCAACGAGGGTCTTTAGTCACTATGTTCCGAAAGATCATACCGAAGCCCCGAGAGCCTACGTTACAAACAAAGAAAGTCCTATAGTGATCCTACTCCAAGTAGTCCAAGGTCATAATCATAAGTATAGGGGCAATGATATGGTATTGAGCATGGTATTTGAATATTTTTTGTGAGAGTGAGTGATTTTGTTTAGTCCCAAGCATTAAATCTGAAAATAACATCATGAGTGGGATATGGGCCTACTTTGTGTGAGGACACTTGCATTGCACTATTGATTCTAGGATAATTTGGTGATTGTTGCTTATCGTTAGTTACCTTTCTTGTCATAGTTGCACTATCACATGTGTTGATCTGCATTAGTTTGCCTAATAGTTATCTGATATGCATTTATGAGTTGTGTGGGTGTCTGTGTATTATTTTGGAATGATGTGTGCCATTAGATTGTGGTTTGTGTGTTGCTATATTGCTTATGTAGATTGAGTTTGTCGCTTGAGGACAAGCAATAATTTTAAGTTGAGAGTGCTGATATGCTATCAAAATACGACACTTTTGGTGCTTAAAACTTGGAATTTTGTATGTTCGCAAAGTGATGCTGGTAGGTTTGATGTGTTTTTGTGTTTGTTTTTCAAGATTACAGGATTGGCACGATTTTGGGCTAAGTGTGCAGTTGCTGAAGTTTTTATTGTTCTACAACACTCTAAATGGAGCGAGGAAGTTTCCATGATCTGTAGAGCTGTGTTTGTAGTAAAATCCAGTGAATGGGTGATTTACTGAAGTTGAATCCACGAACTGTCAGACGAGCCAAACAATGAAGTATGAGTCATAGATTAGGTTCCGTACCCTGAGGATGAGAGGATTGGGAGTTTCTGAAAAGTCATCAGATGAAATCCTATGCTGGTCATAAGTTTAACTAGGGTCCGTAGAAAGGTCTCATAGAATCTGAACCCAAAAGTGAAGAATGAAGTCCACGAAGCCCCGATATGGGCCGTAGAACTTAATATGGTCCATAGACTTGCTCGTATTGCCTACTGAATCCAATTTTTCTATTTTGTTTTGGATTTGTACTTTAAACACTATAAATTGGTTTTGTAGGTTATTTTTCAGAAAATAACCAGTAGAGAACGAGAGGGGAGCATATGAGAGGAAAGAAGAACATTGAGAAAAATACTTGAACATTATTTTATGATTTTAATTCATACTTTGTGATTTCCATTGAAGAGCTTGGATTTCTTGTTCATAATTTTATCCTTCTAAGTGCTAAATTATGTTATTCTATACCATGGTTCTTGCTTCTACAATGAATATAAGTAGCTAAATCCTCAACTAGGGTTGTAGGATCCATGACGAACTAACAAGGTAAAATCAGATGATTCATAATTCTTGGAAAGTATGCATGCATATATAATTAATTCTCTTTGTTTTGATTGCTTTTTAACGATGGCTAATGTTAGAACTTGCCTAGGGTTACTGACTGGATCAAGGTAGTAATCAATAGGAAAAGAGATTAATTAATAGGTTTCAATTGATGTTTTCTTGTGTAATCAACCAAATGGATCAAGGGGAGGTTCTGTTGGCACAATAGATAAAGGGTTAGTAATGTCACACTACACGGATGGATCAAATTATGTACTGAAATTTACCTCTCGTCTGGATCAATTAGTTTGCTAAAATTAACTTACCGTTCGGCATGCAACAAACTAGAAAAGAAAGGGATTATGTGGTGATACCAAGTAAGGGAATCATAGGGAAAACAATACCCTAGTTACTCTTCTTATTGGTTTCACACATTTCTATTAGTTTAGGATTACTTTATGCAATTTTCAAAACTTTTCCTTTTGGTAAATAAGTAGGTTAATTAACTCGAATTGCTTCAAATTGCTCTAATTCTACCATATTCCCTTTGGAATCGACCCTAACCTCAGTTAGATTATATAACTTGGGAACCACTGCTTTAACCTTCAAATAGGAGATGTAGCTAGGGCGACATCATAGACACTCTCAACTTACGCTTTTTGCCTCAGTCATGGTGCACAATATTCAAGGAAAGAGCAGGGCCAATTTCAGAATTTCACATTCAACAATTCTAGGTTACTTAGGTTTTATAGAGAAAACGGTAAATGCAAAGCTCAAACATTGGGATCAAGGGATGCATTACATATTTGGTTGGTCATTTAGGCTAAGTGGGCTAATATGAACACTGGTCTGAGACCCTTTCCTTATCTAATTAACCTATAGTATAAATCAGAGTAACAACACAAGTTATGAATTAAAATACAATATACGAATAAAGAAAAGAAAGCTCAGACACACATGGCACTAACTAAACTATCAACATAGACTCTCAAACACACATGGCACTAACTACACTATCAACATGGATTCTCAGACACACATAGCACTAACTACACTATAAACATAGATTCTCAACTCATGTTTTTCTTCACAATTAAACCTCACTTATTAGAACAAGCACTGTCAATCATCAATATTGCATTGTTGTTATCAAGACTACCTAACAAAATTTTGATAGGTATCATTTTTCACAAAAACTAACGCATGCCATAGACTTTAGTACTACAAGCTACTAATACTACCGACACATCATAAACGTGCTGGATCAATAGAAAATAAATGTCCATAGGGAAAGAATATAGGCAAGAAAAAACCCTCGAACTCAAAATTTGGGATGGTTATAGGCCCTAGTTACTTAGACTTTACTAAGGCCTATTACTACCCACACCCCATCGAAAAAACTTTTAATTGTCCTTAATGGAAAAACTCTAGTAACAGAAAAGCAAAATGGTCAAAAAACATTCCAAGGAGCTTAAGGACTGGTCTTTAGTTATGACTAAACACCCTAAACCTCCCTTGTGCTCTCCTCAATAGCGGCAATACGTCCAAAGGTCCAATACCCCTCATCCTCTCTAACTTGTGTGTCTGTCATGCCTTCCCATCCCGAATGGAATGTAGTCTTGCAAGTTGATGCTTCTCCTCCGCTATCAGCCTCGACTCTCGCCTCTCACCTTGCAGTATCTAGTTCATCAGTGTGAGACCGCTTCCATAGGAGCGATTAGTATCTCCTCAGGGCCAAACGGATCAACAACCTTCTTAGTGGAATTTGATGGGGCATGTGCAATCGATGCTGATACTGCTGTCTTTATCTCGGTCGGAGTTGCTGGATCACCGCCTAAATGGTTGTCGTGCCGATAGGCTGGGCTGAACTGAGGCTCTTCTCTACTCGCCTCTCAAACACATCAAGTTAGTTGTGTATCTATGCAAGTCTCTCATTAATGGTAGCCACACAGTGTGTCTGCATACACATCTCCGCCTCTTAGAGGGCCTGGTGAACCCAAGACCGAATTTACTGTAGCAACTGAGTCAATTGGGACTCATTGCATGCTTGCCTTTCCGCTAGGGCTTGAATAGATGCCGATGACACGTATAATATTCCAACGGGTGCAGAATCTGTGGGCATGGCCTGTGGTACAGTAGTGGTAGTAGTGGGCCCCCTCTCTATCAACCTTGGCTTATCCCCTCAGTGGTGGGAGCAACAGTGGTGGAGGCTTAAATAGTGGTGCTAGAATGAACATCTCTGGTATCTAGGCTGGAGGGTGTGGTGCTCACTGGAGGTCCACCGAATTCTGGTCAACATTTATTAGGCTTTCATCCAATGTCCTTTGAACCTTAATCAAAGTGTCCGCATGGTGTAGAATCTCCACCTCTGCAGTTGTACAAAGATGATATTTCAAGCACAGAAAGGGGATGGAGGTGTACCTCTTTAGGGTCTCCTCATGAATCTGCTCCGTAACTACGCATGCCCAATCAATGTCAAAGCCGTCCAAGATACTGGAAACTAGTATAGGTCAGTCTAGTGTCAACATGTTATCTACATGTCTGGGCTAGATCCGTGATCTCACCACAGCCCACTATAATTTATTGGTGAAGCTGACGAACGCCTTCACTATGGGTGCTGATAAACTAGAAACCCACTCAGGGTCCTAGCCCTACTCAGCAATATGATCAGTGACCCATCTCATAAACGCAACCTTGCAGGCCGAATCTCTCATCAGGACCTTGCCCCGAGTCTACCCTAGTTTGTGGTCGAACTCAGCTTTGGTCTTGGGGGCATAGTACTCGGGACCAAAAAGCATACTATGGATGGAGGCCCCTGATATGTCAACCTACAATCCCTCACCCTTATGTGTGTCAACTGAGGCTGAGTGAGGGGTCTCTTCCCCTTAGGGATCGACTCTAGGATGGTGGTTGTGTATGATGAAAAGATCTCTTGAACCATCAACAGGAAATACTTCCCTAATGGTGCTTCCACCCATTGAAGTCAGTATTGGAGATGGTGTCCTGAAGTCCGGGGACACTATCTAGCCCATAAGAGATAATTCTAGGCTCCTCGAATATGGTACGGGCCTGTCGATCCTGGTCATCCTGCTGTATGTTGTCGCAATAAATCTGTTGCATACCTCGCACATACCACTGGTTAAATAATGCATTAGGAGGTGAGCGTAGTGATCAGGGTGCTGAAGAGGACTCAAACTCAGACTCCCCTCTAGATTCTGACTCAGATCCCTCTATGGAGGAAGTCATCTGTATAGGACTACTGTCCCTGCCACCACCCTTATTATACTGGGGAGGGTGGACCACAATGGCATGAGACTAAAGCTTCCATGACTATCTGGCAACTGTCTGTTGTTGCTTGGTGCCTATATTAGGATAGAAACCGAGGTCCTCGAGAGAACCACTAGCCTCAGGACTACCCTAGGCATCCAAGGGTTGATCTCTCAAATATTGCTGCATGGCTTAATCTTACTCTTCCTGGGTCTTGAGGCCATGGTATGTGAAACGCACATATTGAACACATTGATTGGCCCCATATGAACAGGAATGAAAATAAGAAACTACCGAAAAAACTAATAGAAGAGCCTATAAAGGCTTATTTATGGGCCATGGGGAAAACTACGGGTCGTAAAAGCATTCGTGGGTGGCTTGGTACATGAAAGTCAGTTACTGGAACTACACCTACAAGACTAGGTACGACTCATAGAACAATATATGGGTCGTAGACTGAATAGATGTAGTTCCAGACTTAAACCTTTGCAGGCATCACCTTAAGAAACTAGTCTACGAGTCGTAGACTAAATTACGGCTCGTAGAAGGTTTTTTCTAATAGAATATCAGAAACCCCAGGCTACTAGTTCTGCTCATGATGGAAAACTAAGTCTTGTGGATTATTCCAGCAGCTTGAGTTTTCTAAGTCGATCAAGCGGGTCCGAAAATGGGATCACCAGTAGACTACAACGCTTATAATCATCACTGAAGCGATAACTTTAGGCACTTATATAATCCGAAGTACCTCAATGCCCCAAATGTGATAAATATGTACTACCCCATTAAATTTCATTCTACACATTGAAAAAATATTCTGACCACTGTTGGATAATTAAATGATATGCCCTTATTCACACTCACAGAGCCACATATCGTGTTTTAAAATAGTTATTTCAATATGCTTCAAATAACATGTGACTACATGATTTCGAGCACAACCTACACACTGATACAACTAATTTCATTAAGCATATTAAACATATATTTCAGCATTTCATAGTTCAAAGCAAAAGGAGACTACTCAATAACTCTTAACCACATATTATTTTACATACAAAGGAAACACTTATTTTGAGCAAATGAACTTTGGGCTACCTTACCCAACATCAACCTAACCTAATGATACAAATTTCAATAATATACGAAAATTAAAGGCAAGAACATACCGAATTTGGATTCAAAGTTGAGAAATTTAAGGAGGAAACCAAGATGGGTGGAACGTAGGTTGCTGAAGTGTCACCGGAAAGTTGCAGGAAATGATAGAGGTTGTTCGGACAGTGATTGTAGTTTCAGGGTAGGAGAAAGACATAGGGTATTTTGGAGAAATTTGGTAAGAATGAGCGATAAATGAATTTATAACTCTTTTATATTGTGAGCGGGTCTAGTGACAATTTGGGCCCAGGCCCAATGAAACCCCGACTACAGTCCATAAAGCATTTTTAGGATCTGTGGAATCTGGTTTTGTAGTAGGCCAAAACCCTAATCTGGTAAATTGGCTTCACGGACCCGTCTAAGAGTCATACATAGACATACAGCTCATAGATTCGGTTGTAAAAGCCCCCAACACTTAGACATTTTTAGGAATCTTACCTGAGGTCTACGAGCTCCATTCACGGCCCAAAGCTTTATTTATGTGCCGTAAAGTTGGCTCGTGGATTGGAGTTCACGATAATTTTGCTCACTAGAAGTGCTCTATGAGTTAGTGTATGGGTCGTGGTGTGAACCACGACTCATACAACCAGTCGTAGAAACACTTCTTATTGCTTTTTCATCCCAAGATGGCTGACTTGGCCGTGTACCTGCATATCCTTCATAAAACATAGTATTACCCTATATGTGACTAATCTATAGTCAAAAGATTACAACCAAAATGCTAAATTTAAACTACCTACAAGTCAAAAAAGCAAAAAGTAGAACAAAAATGCTACTATTACATCAAATATCTTGGGTTGCCTCCCAAGTAGCACCTGGTTCATTATCGCTACATGACTTGGTTACTCAGACTTCACCAAGTACCCAAACTTTCATCTTCAAATCATTGGCCTCTTCATTGACTGATAGATGTTAAAAATGACTTCTTCATCATTCAGTTGAAACTTGAGTTGGTCTGATTCCATATCTACTAGTACTTGCCCAGTGTCTAGGAGAGGCCTTCCCAAGATGATTGGGACTTCATAGTTGACTTTGTAATCCAGGATCACAAAATCTACGGGGAATGTTAATTTTTCTACCTTGAAAAGTATGTTATATAATATCCCTACAATCTTCTTCACCATTCAATCAGCCATTAGCAATCGCATGTTCATAGGAGACAGAATCCCAGGACTAGCTTCTTGAATACCACAAGGGGCTCTAGATTAATGCTACCACCTGGATCACATTATGCCCCCATAAAATCAGCTTCTCTAATGGTGCAGGCTATGGTGAATGCTCCATCATCTTCTCGCTTCTGCACTAAGGAACTTTTTGCTATCGCACTACAATGCTGAAGCTCTTGGGGGATCTCTTGGCTTACAGTTTGATTATTTGTGATCAAGTCCTTCATGAACATTTCATAATCGGGGATCCACTCTAATGCTTTAATAAGAAGGATGTTGTGGAAAGTTGGTTCAGCATGGAGGTGAAGTGCTAGAATTTACCTTTCTCCACTTTTTTTGAGTCTCTAAGGGAAAGGAGGGGGAGATCTAGGAATGGGTTTCAACTTTTGTGGCATCACTACTGCATCACTCACCCCATCCTTGGCATAAGTATCTTTAGTCTCTACATCCATGCTCTCAGCTATCTCTTCACGAACATCGTCACCATCAACTGGCATTAGAGGTTAGATGGTTTGTTTGCCACCACATATTGTCACTACTATACACTGGCCCTCATTCTTTAGGTTCTAAACTATGCTGCTAGCCAATGTACCTTTCTGATGCTAGTTTAATTGAATTGACATCTGATCAAACTATTTCTCTAGTTGCTTGATAGAAACAGAGTAAGGCTTAATTTTTTGATTAATACTAGAGATGTCAGATTTCATCCCTTACAAGGTCTTATCCTGAGCATCATCCTTCTTCAACAGAAGATCAAATATCTCCTGAATTCGAGAACTACTAGCACCAGAATCTCGATAATGTGGTAGCATGTAAGGACCATTTCTATAACCATCTATAAATACCCAATCAACATCTTTATCTTGTCCCCTGTTCGTGTCATAATAACCTTCACAATTGTTATCTCCTAAAAGTGCCATCCTTGTAAAATTTCTGACATTGGTTTCCGTGACCTTGGCGCCAATTGTCCCGATTGGACCCTTGGGCATTAGTCTGGAAACCTGTCATATGATAAGTGATGAAGCAAGTGCCCTCTGCACAATAAGGCTCCTCGTACATGGGTGCTCGTGAAAGCGAATGAGCCACCACATTCACACATTTTTGGCTCTACTTCATCAACAACTCCACATTAGTGCAAATGGCAAACAAGTCTTGCATAATATCCTCATTTATATTTGCCCTAACTAGTACTAAATGAGAATGAGCTCTTAGTTGTTGACTTATGTCTTGTCACTGAAAATGGACGACCTAAAAACGAGCATCCCATGTCAGCAATAACTTGCCTATTTTCGTGTAGGGCTCTATAGAAGATCTCCACTAAGTCGTCATACATGATCTCATTATTAGGGACACTCCTTAGGCAATTTGTGGACCTCTCCCATATGGTGCTAATTGAATCATCAAGTAATTCCTCAAAGTTGTGTCGGGTCCTTTAAATTTAACTTTTTGGACCTAAAAAAGTACCTCTCCAAAAAGGCCTTCTGTAGTCCTTCCTAGTTGGTGATTGAACTCTGTGGGAGCTTGGATAACCATAGTGTTACATCACCTATTAGATACAACGGGACTACTCGTAGCCCAATGACATCCATATATAAATTTTCACTTCTCATCATGTTTTTGCAGAAGGATATAATATTGTGTAGATGATTTTGGGGATTCTATGATGGTAGTGATATTGCCCAAGCTACACCTTTTTTTTGAGGCTAAAGCAGTCATTGTCAAGATATATAACTTAACCAAGGTTAAGGTCGAACTCAGAATGAATATGATAGACTTAGAAGAATTCAATTTCAATTCGGGTTGATAAGCCAACTTATATCCCCAAAGTGGGGAACGGGATTATAATAACTATTAAAAGTAATTCTAAGCTAAAACAAGTGTTAAATTAATATGAAGAGGAACTAGAGTATTGTGTTCCCCATGATTCCCTAACTCAATATTACCAGATAGATGAATCATTTTCCAATGTAGCACGCAGTAAGTTAAGTTCAATAAACCCTTTGGGTCAGACAAGAGGCAAATTTCACTACATGATGAGGTCCATCCATGCAGTGTAACATTACTAACCCTTACCTACTATACCAGTACAACCTTCCCTTTGCCCAATTAGGTTGATTAGACGAGAAACATCAATCAAATCCTGTTAATTAATCTTTTTTTCTATTCATTACTACCTTGATCTAGTCAGTAACACAAGATAGGTTCTAACATTGGCCACCATCAGAAATCATTAAAAACAAATTGAATTAGTTAATACATGCATGCACACTTTTCAAGAATTATAATTACTCGAGTTTACCTTGTTAGTTCTTCATAGTTCCCAGAACCCTAGTTGTGGATTTAGCTACTCATGACCACTGTAAATGCAAGAGTTATGAATTTGAATAACATAATTATGTACTTAAATAAGAGAATCAAGCACAAGAAATCTATCTCTCCAATAAGAATGACAAGATTGAAATTAGAAGATGAAATAAAGGTTTTACAAGTGTTTCTCAAACCCCCTAATATTTCTCCATTATTCCCTCTTTGTTATCGATGAAACATAACCTAAAAAATCTATTTATAGTATTTAAAATACAAAACCTAAACGAATTAGGACAACTGGGTCGGTAGGCTCTACGAGGTACTCTACGGGTCTTATAACAGTTTACGACTCGTGATCGGACTTTCGTGAACTGTTGCTTCAATTTTGGAACTGTCTTTTGTGACACCTTTCTATGTCCCATATAAGATTCTACTACATGTCCCCAATTTCTGATCCTCAGGGTGCGATATTAAGTCTATAGCTCGTAAAGTCTTCTATAGATCATCTACATGTTCGTAGGCTCAATTTCAGAAATACATCTTTCATTGGAATTGCATACCCTCTTTATAGCTCATAGAATACTCGATGGCTCGTAAAGGGTCTCGTGGAACATAACTTTCAACAACTTCTGCATACTTTGCCCAAAAAATAGTGCCAACACTAAATTCCTGCAAAACAAACATAAAAACACCTCAAACCCACTAACATCGCATTTAGAGCACACAAAAAATCCAAGTTTTAAGCATCAATAGTGTCGTATTTTTACAGCGCATCAATATCCATAACTTGAAATTGCTGGTTTTCCTCAAGCGACAAACTCAATCTACATAAGCAGCACAGTAATACATAGACCTCAATCTAATGGCATACATCACGTCAAATTTAAGCACAAATACCCACAGCACTTTCAAGACACATCATATGGCTATCCAGCAAACCAACGTAGATCAATACATGTGAAAATGCAACTACGACAAGTGAGGTAACCACCAATAAGCCACAATAACTAAATGAGTCTAATGTTAACAATGTAATTCAAGTGCCCTCACAGAAAGAAGTACCATATTTTACTCACAATGATGTTTTAATGTATAATCTTGGGAGTATGAAAAATCAGTCATTCTCACAAAAGATATTCATATATCATGCTCAATACAGTATGTTTGTCCTTACACTCATGACTATGACCTTTGACTACTTGGACTAGGATCACGTGAGGACTTTACAGGATTGTAACGTAGGCTCAGCGGGCTTCAGTATGATGTTTTTGGAAAACAGTGACTAAAGGCCCGCCTTGACACTGCATTTTCTACACTTTTGCCCTACTAACACAGTGACTTTTCATTTGATTCTTCCTTTCTCCTATTTGAAGCTTTTCGAGGTGCTTTCTTTTCATTTTTCAACTTTTTTCCTTGTATTTACACTTTATTTTTCTTTTTAATTCATTGCAAAGGCATCACTCATTTTTCTTGCACCCAGTACACATTGTTTTCTCCTTTTCCATGCATCACTTGGCACGACCCAGCCTAGGGCCAAGATGTGACATAGCGAATCAAGCCTATCAACATATCATTACATATCCTTGGTCGCGAAAGCAATAAAACAACAACAAGAGATAGTAAAACGGGGATATGAGGCTAAGGGACATCTTTTTTATCACAAAAAATCATAAGAGTCAAAGGGAGTTAAACTCATAGCATCATTATATAACTTTTCCAAGAACACCCTAAACATGGAACTGAGTGGGGGCCAAGACAAGCAACAAGAGATAGGTAACATAGTCAAAATGCAATATCATGAGCAATGGATATCATAATAATAAGATATAATGTATAAATGATGCTTGAAGTAAATTATGATTATACAGAACAATTTACATGTGAAGGAAGAGACCATCTTCATAAACCAAGAAACTTAGTATTTGGAATCTAAGGTCGACACCACTTATAAGTAATTGTGGAATCAACCCCTCAATTGATTGATGGACATGACCACCCTCTATCAGAAGTGATTGGGATATCAACCCCTCAATTGGTTGATGGCTTACCACCCCCATCAGAGGTGATTGAGGTATCAACCCCTCAATTAGTTGACGGACATGACCATCCTTAGCCGGAAGTGATTGAGGTATCAACCCATCAATTGGTTGGTGGCATACCACACCCATCCGATTGAGGTATCACCCCTCAATTGGCTATGGTCAATTCACAAAACTATAGATGCTTCTATGAAATAATCACATACATATCATCCTTTCATCATCATAAAGTCACTTAACTCATATGCCAAACATTAGGCCTTCAACAACTCAAGATACAATAACCAAACATTTTATCAAACAATTGGTGGGTGTGCAATTCTAGTGTAAAACCATGAAATTCAAGAGTGAAGTCATGAAAGTAAATTCAATGTAAAACCAACCACCAACACTTGGTAATACCCTCATGCAATATACATCAAAACCCTTCATCGAATCTCAAGATAGATCAAAGATTCATAGCTCAAAACACGCTTAAACAGTCACACTTTTACAAAACTCCGACATAGTTCATAGTCAAATTCATAATAAGAGACCCATACGTAAAATCAACTTAGACACATGTATTTTAGGTAAAAAGGAAGCTTAGACACCATGGAGAAAGTACCCAATGGTTGAAACCCATATACCTTGACTTTGGAGAATTATTTGATGAATATTGGAATGGAGACTTGAAGCTTGAGTGAAACCCTTAAGATCTGGGTTGAGTTTTGGCATTTGAATTTTGGGTGAAATATTTGTCTACGTGTTTAAGAGAGTATTGGGGAATGTCTTGTATGATATGAAGGTGAAATATGGCTAAGTATAGGTATTTTCACGCATAGGAAGACTTAGGCCCGAGACTCAAAATCCTTGGACAGAGTAAGAAAACTGGCAACAAAAATAGGTATCTCCGCGCCCTGGCCGTGTCGCGCTAGGGGCGCAGAATGCTCTTTGGAATTTGCATTTTGGAAAACTGAAACTGTGATTCAGCTGCTCTAAACTCGGGGTTAGATCCAACTCACACTCAATTTTGCCCCATGATCAAGAATATGAAGTCAGATTTTCCAAATCACGCACGAATTTTGAGATATATAGAAATTACGATTCCAGACACTCTCGAGGAACATTTCGGGCACTTTTTGGGGTCATTTCAATATCTTCCCCTTGGGAACATTCGTCCTTGACTGTCAAAGAAGCATACTTAAGAAGAGTAATCATGAAGTCAGCCCCAACAAGAATGCTACAATACACTTAAACACCATTTTCAAAAATCTCAACATAAGTGTAAAAACCACCATGAACTTTGTCAATATAAACATGGATGCATGCAAATGACAGAGGGGCTGAAACGTAAGACTTGAAATCACATAGTGGACTTAGAAATAGTACCTTAAGCTTGCGTAGAATGGAAGAGATAAGAATATCACTCTGTCATGTTCACTTCGGCCTCCTATTCAACACTCTTGACTTGTTGATTCCTCCAAAGTACCTTAGCGAAAGCCACATCCTTGTTCCTCAACCTCTTCACTTTTCTATCCAAGATCTCTACTGGAACCTCTTCATAAGTCAAGTTGTCTTCAACGACACCCACAACATCAATAGCATTTGAATCACCCATACATTTCCTCAACACATACACATGGAAGACCGGATGAACTAAATCCATTTCACTCTACCAATCCTCCTCAACAACCTATAAGGACCAACAAATCTTGGACTCAATTTACCTCTCTTACCAAAATGAACCACACCCTTCATGGGGAAAACCTTCAAATAGACCCAATCACCAACTTTAAATTCAAGATCTCTTCTCCTCACATCGGCATAGGACTTTTAATGACTTTGGGCTGTTTTTAACCTTTTTCTAATCAACATTACCTTCTCCATAGCCTCCACACCAGATCTAGACACAATAATGCCATTTCTCCCACTTCAAACCACCCAACCGATGATCTGTAACCTCTACCATAGAGGGCCTCAAAAGGAGCCATACCCATTCTAGAATGATAGCTATTATAATAAGTAAACTCAATCAATGGAAGATCATCATCCCAACTACCCTTAAACTCCAAAACACAAGACCTAAGAAGATCCTCAAGTTTTGGATAGTTATTTCGGCTTGGCCAACCATTTGAGGATGAAAGGCCATACTAAGCTTTACCTTGGTTCCAAGACAGCTTTGGAAGGACGTCCAAAAGTGAGAAAATGAATTGAGCACCACGATCTGATGTGATAGACAAGGGAACCCCGTGCAATCTAACAAACTCATGAATGTACAATTTAGCATAGTCTTTGACACCACAAGTAGTCTTAACTGGTAGGAAATGAGCCGACTTTGTCATCCTATCAACCACAACCTAAGAAGAATCAAAACCCTTTCAAGTATTAAGCAACCCAACAACAAAATCCATGTTAATTTCCTCCCACTTCAAAGTAGGAATCTCTATATCTTGGGTTGGGCCACACAACCTTTGTTGTTTGGCTTTGACTTGTTGGCAACTATGACAACTAGATACAAATTGGGCAATGTCTTTCTTCATACCTCCCCACGAAAATACACCCCTCAAATCCTTATACATCTTTGTAGAACCAGGGTGAATAGAATAAGAAGAATTATGACCCTCATCAAGAATCTTCTTACTCAAGTCATCAACATATGGCACACACAACTAACCTTCGTACCTAAGGGCACTATCTCCCCCTTTGGAGAAAACCTCCGCCTTGCGCTCTCTCACTAAGGCCTTCAATTCTAACAAGGAGGGGTCATGATCTTGCTTTGCTTTTACATCATCAACCAAGGAAGACTTTGAACCACTAACAACAACAATACCACCATTAACAACCTCTTCCAACCTAACACCCAATCTAGCCAACCGATGGACCTTTCAAGCCACTTCTGTGCCCCCACCATCAATATAAGCTAGTCTACCCTTAGACACCTTATTCAAAGCTTCGGCCACAACACTAGCCTTAATGAGATGATAATGCACACTTATATCATAATCCTTAAGAAGTTCTAACCACCTTCTTTCTCTCAAGTTAAGAACTTTTTGAGTGAACACATATTGGAGATTCTTACGATCGATAAACACATCAACATGCACCCTCTACAAATAATGATGCCAAATTTTTCAAAGCAAATACCACGGCGGCCAATTCAAGATCATGAGTAGGATAATTCTTCTAATGCACTTTGAGTTGTCTAGAAGCATAGGCTATCACCTTACCATTTTGATCAACACACAACATAAAACAATTCGAGAGGCATCACAACACACAACAAACCCTTCCAACCCTTCTGGTTGAGACAAGATAGGAGCGGAGCCAAGCTTATCCTTCAAGGTTTGGAAACTCTTTTCACACTCATCGGTTTACACAAATTGAACCTTCTTTTGAGTCAACTTTTCCATGGGAGAAGCATTAGAAGAGAACCAGTTCACAAATCTCTGGTAGTAACCCGCTAAGCCCAAGATGGTCCTAATGTCTGATGGAGTCAATGGCCTGGGCCAATTTCTAATCATATCCGTCTTTTCAGGATTCATCTTAATACCATCCCTCGACACCACATGACCTAGAAAGGCAACCTATTTCAACAAAAATTCACACTTCTCATAGTTAGCATACAACTTCTCTTCCCTTAATCTTGGTAGCACTACCCTCAGATGAGCCACATGCTCCTCCTCACTATGTGAATAGATCAAAATATCATCAATAAAAACCACCACAAAAAAATCAAGGTAGGGCTTAAAGACCCTATTCATAAGATCCATGAAGATAGTCGGTGCATTGGTCAACCCAAAAGACATAACCACAAATTCATAATACTCATACCTAGTTCGGAATGCCGTCTTGGGAATGTCACACTCCCTCACCTTCACTTGATGATACCTGGGCCGAAGATCAATCTTAGAGAAGTGACTAGACCCTTTATATTGGTCAAACAAAGCATCAATCCTTGGTACATAGTACTTATTCTAGATAGTAACCCTATGGGTTCTACAATCAATAGAGGTATAATATGCATGCAACCAATCCATCCAAACAAGGTTATCAAAATCAATTATATCCAACTCAACAAGATCACAAGGCAATATTTTATGCAAGATGCAAACGGGAAAATTTCTACAGAATTTTCTAGCAACAATAGATGCACCAATATGAGTAGGCACCCCATAAGACTCATACAACAATTTGGGTTTAATATGAAACTTTTTGGAAATACGGGGAGTAACAAAAGAAAGAGTGGCACACGGGTCTATCAATGCACACACATCAAAATCAAAGACATTTAACACACCGATGATGACATTGGGCACCTCATCAACATCTTCTCTCCCTTGGAGTGCATAGAACCGATTGTGCCTTCGGGCACCACCTTGTTGGCCTCCTCTCCTCAAAGGAACCACGTTAACACCCTGGCCTTATGGACAAACATCCTTACACTTGTAGCGATTTCATGGACAAACAATCACTTTGTCGCCTACCTCCACACAATGAAAACAAGCATTGGTATCCCTCAAGCAAAGGGTACCATAACCCCTACCAAACTTTGGATACATAGCATTAGGCACCACACCACCATCACCATGGGCCCTTGGGTAGTCATTAGCAAATCGTCTATTAGGAGCATGAGAAGACCCTTGGCCTTGGTGAAACTGGCCACCCTTAGAAGTTTGGAACTTACCATCAAAACGGGCTCTCTTGGCCTCGTGACCCCTTCTCTTCCTTAATTTCTCATCCTCTAATTGTTCAGCATAAGTCATCAAGTAGGAAAAATCCATGTCACTAATCAGCATTACGGCCCAAACTCCTCATTCACCAAATCGGAAACATACATCACAAACTAATTCATTCTAAACCTCGAGTCGGCAACCAAGCGTGGAGAATATGTTAGGAGTTGGTTGAACTTGAGGGCATACTCCATCACACTTAAGGATCCTTGCTTCAAATTCATGAACTCCATCATTTTTCCCTCCCTAAGCTCAATAGCGAAGAACCGATTGAGGAAAACTGCCTTAAGCTCCTCCTAAAGAACCACATTGTTGTTCCCCTTTTCCTCCTTTTATTGAGAATTCCATATTTGAGCCACCCTCTTGAGTTGGTAAGCTATTGACTCTGCCTTCTCTTCTGACCTCTTGCCCAAAATGGACAACACCTCATATTACTCATCAATAAATTCCCGGGTGTCCTCATCCACTTTAGACACATTGAACTCTGTTGGGTTCAACCTCATGAAGTCCATCACCTAAGAAGCAAGAGTAGGAGCATGAGCGGATTGGGCCCCTTGATTGGCTTGTTTAGCTACGACTTGAGCTATCAAAGAGAGATCATCCCAGAGCTCTCCCTGAGCCTGTTGTTCCATGGGTATGCGGGCTATTCTTCCTCTAGTGTTATGTATGTTCTATCATTGCAAAGAACAATTGTTAGGGGAAAACCTTACCTTAGCTTTTATAGCTTGACATAGAGTAAGAAGAAGGGAAACATTTTGTAAAGCATCTCATAGCTTCTTACTCATAGTTGTGCTGCACACCATAACCATGAATAAGACTCTAGTCGGTGCGGTGTGTTGTATGGCAAGGACCATTAACAACCTAGTGCTCTAACACCAAGTTTGTCACGATCCAAGCTTAGAGCCTAGATGTGAAATGGAAAATGGGAACCCGAAGAGACCCCAATCAAGCCTCTTAACAAATAATTATACATATTTCATCGAAGAAGCAATAAAACAACAACAAGCAATAGTAAAAAGGGGATCTATGGCTTTGGCACATTCTTTGTATCACAAAACATCACTAGAGTCAAAGGGAGTCAATCTTATAGCATCATTACATAACTTGTCAAACAACACCTCTAAACATGGAAATTAGCCGGGGCTAAGACAAGCAACCGGGCTTACCCTCATAGTCAATACATACCATAAAGGAAAGGGAGTCTTCCCCAAAATGGAGGACTCACCAAACATGCTTGAGAGATGTCGTACTAGCCACGTGGTGGAGGAGGATGATCAAGTGGGGCTTCGGTTTATACATCATAACATCATGTAGGCATATAGTATGCATTAGTACGTTTGAATGTACTAAGTATATAGGATGCAATGCAACAAGAGATAGGTAACATAGTCAAAATGAGATATCATAAATCATAGATATCATAATAATAAGATATAATGCACGAATGATGCTTGAAGTAAATCATGATTATATAGAACAATTAACATGTGAAGGACGAGACCATCTTCATAGACCAAGCAACTTAGTACTTGGAATCTAAGGTAGAGCACCCATTAGAAGTGAATGAGGAATCAACCCCTCAATTGGTTGATGGACATGACCACCCTCCATCGGAAGTGATTGGGATATCAACCCCTCGGATGGTTGATGGCTTACCACCCCCATCAGAAGTGATTGAGGTATTAACCCCTCAATTAGTTGACGGACATGACCACCCTCGGCCGGAAGTGATGGAGGTATCAACCCCTTAATTGGTTGGTGGCATACCACACCCATCCGAGGTGATTAAGGCATCATCCCTCAATTGGCTATTGTCAACTCACAAAAGTATAGATGCTTCCATGAAATAACCACATACATATCATCCTTACATCATCATAAAGTCACTTAACTCATATGCCAAGCATTAAGCCTTAACAACTTAAGATACAATAACCAGACATTTTATCAAGCACTTCGGGTGTGTGCAATTCTAGTGTAAAACTATTCAATTCAAGAGTGAAATCATGCAAGTAAGTTCAATGTAAAATGACTCACTAACACTTTGTAATGCCCTCATACAATATGCATCAAAACCCATCATCAAATCTCAAGATAGACCAAAGATTCATAGCGCAAAACATGTTTAAAAAGTCACACTTTTACAAAATCCCAACATAGTTGATAGTCAAATTCATAATAAAATACTCATAAGTAAAATCAACTTAGACACATGCAATTTAGGTAAAAAGGAAGCTTAGGCACCATGGAAAAAGGACCTAATGGTTGAAATCCACCTACCTTGACTTTGGAGAATTACTTGATGAAGATTAGAATGGAGACTTAAAGCTTAAGTTAAATCCTTAATATCAAGATTGAGTTTTGGCACTTAAATTTTAGGTTATATATTTTTCTAAGTGTTTGAGAGAGTATTGGGGAATGTCATGTATGATATGAAGGTGAAATATGGCTAAGTATAGGTATAATCACTCATAGGATAACTTAGGCCCAAGACTCAAATGCCTTGGATCGAGCAAGAAAACTCGCAACAAAATTAGGCATCTCTCCGCCCTAGCCGCGTCGCGCTAGGGGCGCGGAATGCCCTTTGGAATTTGCATTTTGGAAAATTGAAATTGTTGATTCGATTTCTCTAAAATTGGGGTTAGAACTATCTCCCACTCAATTTTGCACCTTATCAAGAATATGAAGTCAGATTTTCGAAATCACACACGAATTTTGAGATATATGAAAATTACGATTCCAAGCTCTTCCAAAGCACATCTCGGGAACTTTTTGGGATTGTTTCAACATGTCCCCCTTGGGAACATTCTTCCCCGATTATCAATGACATGCACATAAAAAGAGTTATCATGAAGAAATCAGCCCCAACAAGAATTCAACAATACACTTCAATACCATTTTCAAAAATCTCAACATGTGTTAAGACCACCATGAACTTTGTCAATATAAAAATGAATGCATGCAAATGACAAAGGGTCTGAAACATAACACTTGAATCACATAGGGGAGTTAGAATTAGTACCTTAGGCTTGAGCAAAAATGAAAAAGATAAGGATATCGCTTTTGCATGTCGGCTTCGGCCTCCCTTGCAACAGTCTTGACTTGTTGATTCCTCCAAAGGACCTTAATGGAAACCACATCCTTGTTCCTCAACCTTTTCAGTTGCCTATCCAAGATCTCTATTGTAATCTCTTCATAAGTTAATTTATCTTCAACAACATCCACAACCTCTTGAGGCACAATAGCATTTGGATCACCCACACATTTCCTCAACTTAGACACATGGAAGACCGGATTAACGAAATCCATTTCACTAGGAAACTCCAACTCATAGGCCACTCTACTAATCCTCCTCAACACTCTATAAGGACCCACAAATCTTGGACTCAATTTACCCTTTTTACCAAAACGAACCACACCCTTCATGGGTGAAACCTTCAAATTGACCCAATCAAAAACTTTAAATTCAAGATCTCTTCTCCTCACATTAACATTGAACTTTTGACGAGTTTGGGATATTTTCTACCTTTCTCTAATCAACCTTACCTTCTCATGAAACGACCCCAAAAAGTGCCTGAAATTGTGCCTCAAAATGACTAAAATTTAAAATTTTGTGTGTATCGAAATCCATTTGTTATTTCAAAAACCTAACTTCATATTCTTATTCAGAGCGTAAAAATTAGGGGGTTTAGAGTCTTAACTCTGAATTTAGAGTAATCGAATCACAATTTTAAATTTTTAAAATTTAAATTTCCAGAGATGATCCGTGATAGCATTGCAACAGGCAAGTGTCACGGATATGTGTTAATTTGGATTCCACGACAAGTCCATATGGCACACCTATGTATTTTGCTACCAGTGGTTTCTATCTTGCTCCAAGGCTTTGGGGTCTTGGGCCTAAGTGTTCCCAAATTATCCTTACCTATACTTAGCGTTATTTCGCCCTCATATCATCTTAAATATTCCCTAATACTTACTCAAAACATTTAGCCATATTTTAACTCCCAAATTCAAGTCCCAATACCTCATCCTAAACTTGGTTTTCCTTTAACGTTCTTCTTCAAGCATCAAGTCTCCATCTCCAATCTTCACCAAGTTCATCTCCAAGCTAATGTATGTGAGTTTCTTTCATGAGTTCCTTCACCCATGATACCCAATCCTCCTTTTACTAAAATTGCATGATTTAAAGTTGATTTACAAATGGATCTTTCTTATTATGAAATTCACTGCACACTATGTTAAAGCTATTTAAAGTTGTGACTATTTTGCTATAAATCTTTAATCTATTGTAAGATTTGAGAAGGAATTTTGATGTATATTCCTTGAGGGTTATGGCTTTACAATGGATTTTATTGCATGATTTCATCTATGAATTGCATGATTTTGTACTACCATTACACACCCTCCAAGAGTTTGTTAAAATGTCCAGATATGGTTTATTGAGGAGTTAACCGTCCAAAGCATGAGATATGATATGACTGGATATATGATGATTAAATAAGCTTATGTATCTGATAACTTCTAAAAGTGTTGCATTAGACCATACCTAATACGGAGGGACTAAGAACCTGGAAAACCTAGATGGAGGTTTGTACTCGTCAACCTAGGGAAGGATTTGTACTTCTCCACCTAGTGATGGGGCGGCATCAATACTAACCTAGGTAGGGGTTTGTACTTATATACCTAGGGAAGGGTTTGTACTTCTCTACCTTGGTGATGGAGCGACATTATCAACAACGTAGATGAGGTGTAATACCCATCCAGCTAAGTGATGGGGCGGCATCATCACTAACCTACCAAAGGGTTGTACATTTGGAAATTTAGCTTTGTCTCTTCTATACATATGATATCCTATATGAGCATGAGTTACTTAAGAATGTTTTTCTTATGCATTGACCTTTCATGTCATATTATTATAGTATGCCTATTGCTTATTGTTATGCATTTTGATTATGATGCTTAATTTTTTTTCCCATTGCATCCTACATAGTACATTCAAACGTTCTAACGCATACTCTATGCCTACATGCTGTCACATGTAGGAGCCGGTACCCAAGTTGATCCTCCTCCTCCTCTAGGTGGTTAGTTCAGTGCTATTCAAGCTAGTTGGTGAGTCCTCTACTTCGAGTACCTTAGTTTATTCACTTCCTATGTATTGAGACATTCTTCTTTAATGTCTATTTTGACAATGAGAGTAATCCTAGTTACTTTGTCTCTGCCCCCACTCTTATCTATGTATTAGATGTGTTTGTTGGACATATTATGAATCTATGCTAAGAGCATTGACTCTATTGTTCTTGATGTCTATGATAAGGAAGTGCTTTCCCTTAGCCTTGATTTCCCCACTTTTATCTGTTGATGCTTGCTTTGTTGCTTCGACGACCAAGGATGTGTAATGACATTCTAAGAGGCTTGCTTGGGGTCCTTTCGGGTTCCCCTTGCGCCATCTCACGTCTAGGTCCTAGGCTTGAGCTCTAGGATGCTCTCACCATTCTTGCCCAAGTTGTGCCCAACCAAGTCAATGAAGGGGCCCAAACTCCTCATGCAACTACACTAGAAGCTAGGGTAAGAGACTTCATGAGGTTGAATCCTCCAGTGTTCTATAGGTTAAAGGTGGATGAAGATCCACAAGAGACCATTTATGAGGTCTACAAAATCTTGAATATCATGGGTGTTGGGCCAAATGAAAAGGTGGAATTGGCGGCATACCAACTCAAAGGGGTAGCTCAAATATGGTATGATCAATGGAAGACTGAGAAGTGGATTGATCATATGGTTCTTTTGGAGGAGTTCAAATTGGCCTTCCTTAACCGATTATTCTCTCTTGAGCTTAGGGAAGCAAAGTTGGTAGAGTTTATGAACTTGAAACAAGGTGCTATGAGTGTGAGGGAATATGTCCTCAAGTTTAATCGATTTTCAATTTTCAAAGTATGCTCCTCATTTGGTGGCCAATTCTAGATCTAGGATGAATAAGTTTGTGATGGGGGTCTACGACTTGGTAAGTGAAGAATGTTGGTCTGCCTTGCTAATGAGTGACATGGACTAGTCTCGGTTGATGCCTTACGCCGAGCAAATGGAGGAGGAGAAATTGAGGAAGAGAAGGGGCCATGAGTCCAAGAGGGCTCGTCTTGGGGGTAAGTTCCCAAGGGGTGGCCGGTTCCATCAAGGCCAAGTGTCTCAACATGCTACTAATAGGGGGTTTGCCGATGACCTCCTTAGGCCTCAAGGCATTTGTGTCATGGCTCCCATTGAAGTGTGTCATACATGTGGGAAGAGTCATAGATGCCCATGTTTGAAAGATTCTAATGTATGCCTTTGCTTCTGCGGAGATTGGGCACAAGAAGGTAGATTGTCCGAGAAACTGTGGCAAGGTTTAGGGTGCTAACGTGGTCCCATTGGGAAGAGGTGGTCCTCAAGGTGGTGATCCAAGGCACAATCAATTTTTTGCTCTATATGGGAGGCAAGGGGTTGGTGAGGTCCCAGATGTTGTTACCGGTATGTTGAGAATCTTTGACTTTGATGTATATACTTTGATTGATCCGGGTTCTACTCTTTCCTTTGTTACCTCTTTTGTTGCTAAAAGTTCTACGTTGTCCCCGAGTTGTTGCATGAGTCATATGTAATGTCTACTCCTATTGGTTCCTCTATTATTGCTAGAAAAGTTTATAAAAATTGTCCCATTTGCATTTTGCAAAAGTTTGTACCTTGTGATCTTGTTGAATTAGACATGGTTGATTTTGATGTCATTCTTGGGATGGATTGGTTGCATGCCTACTATGCCTCTATTGATTGTTGAATCTGTAGGGTCAAGTTTCAATTCCCAAATGAACCCGTCCTTCAGTGGGAGAATCAAAATGTGATGGTCAAGGGTAGATTTGTTTCATGCATTAAAACTAGTAAGTTGATCTCTAACAGGTGTCTTTACCATCTTGTGAGGGTTAAAGATATGGAGTACAAAGTCCCTTCCATAGTGTCAGTTCCGATTGTAAATGTTTCTTGATGTCTTCCCAAATGACCTTCCCGGTGTCCCTCCCGAAAGGGAGATAGATTTTCGCATAGATCTCCTTCTCGATACTCAACTTATCTCTATTATTCCTTACCGTATGGCCTCGACGGAGTTGAAGAAGTTAAAGGAACAGTTGAAAGATTTGTTGGAGAAGGGATTTATCAGACCTAGTCAATCACCTTAGGGTGCCCCGATGTTGTTTGTGAAAAAGAAGGATGGGTCACTTTGGATATGTATTCACTACCGACAACTTAATAGGGTCACTATAAAGAATAGATATCCTCTACAAAGAGTTGATTATTTGTTTGACCAATTGCAAGGGGATAGCTTCTCTCTAAGATTGATCTTCTGTCCGTGTATCATCAAGTGATCAGAAATTGGCCTAAACCATTGACCCCGTTGGATATTAGGAGTTTCTTGGGCCTGGCAGGTTACTATAGAAGATTTGTCAATGGGTTCTCCTCCATTGCTTCCCCTATGACCAAATTGACTCAAAAGAAGGTTAAGCTTGTGTGGACCGATGAATGTGAGAGAAGTTTCCAAACATTGAAGGATGTCCGCTCCTATATTATAACTACCGGATAGGCTTGAGGGTTTTGTTGTTTATTGTGATGCATCTAGAGTTGGTTTGGGTTTTGTGCTAATGTAAAATTATAAGGTCATAATCTACGCTTCTAGATAACTCAAAGTGCATGAAAGGAACTAGCCTACCGATGATCTTAAATTGGCTGCCTTGGTGTTTGCATTGAAGATTTGGTGTCATTATTTGTATGGGGTGCATGTTGATGTCTTCACCAATCATAAGAGCCTCCAATATGTTTTTCCTCAAAGAGATCTCAACTTCATACAAAGAAGTTAGCTAGAACTTCTCAAATATTATGATATTAGTGTGCATTATCATCCAGGTAAGGCAAATATGGTAGCAGATGCATTGAGTAGAGTGTTTATGCATAGCCTAGCCCATTTTATGGTAGTGATAGGGAGATGGATAGAGAGATGCATACATTGGCTAGATTGGGCGTTAGCTTTGAAGAAGTGGGTGATAGTGTTGTTGTTGTTGATTGTTCCAAATATTCCTTGGTTGATAAGGTGATAGCAAAACAAGATCTTGACTCCTCCTTACTTGAATTGAAGGCCTTGGTGAAAGAGGGGAAAGTAGAGGTTTTCTCCCAAGGGAGAGAAGGTGACTTTAGGTACCAAGGTAGATTGTATGTGCCTTATGTTGATGGTTTAAGGGAGAAGATCCTTCATGAGGCCCATAATTCTTCTTATTCTATCCACCCCGGTTTAACCAAAATGTATAGAGACTTGAGGGATGTGTATTGGTGGGGAGGCATGAATAGGGATACTGCCAGATTCGTTTCTGATTGCCATAGTTGTCAACAAGTCAAAGCCGAACATCAAAGGTTGGGTGGCCTAACCCAAAACATAGAGATTCCCACTTGGAAATGGGAGGTGATTTATATGTTATTTTGTGGTTGGGTTGCCCAAGATTAGAAAAGTTTTTAATTTCATTTGGGTGGTGGTTGAAAGGATGATGAAGTCGGCTCACTTTCTACCAGTTAAGACCACATATGGGGCTGAAGAGTATGCAAGGTTGTACATCCATGAGATAGTGAGGCTGCATGGTATTCCCTTTTCTGTTATATCGGATCATTTTCACAATTTACTTCACACTTTTGGAGGTCTTTCAAAAGGGGTCTTGGTATAAAAGTTCACCTTAGTACGACCTTTCACCCTCAAACGGATAGCCAAGCTGAAAGGACAACTCAAACCCTTGAAGATATGCTTAGGGCAGGTGTATTAGAGTTGAGGGGTAGTTAGGATGGCCATCTCCCTTTGATTGAGTTTTCCTACAACAATAGCTATCAGTCTAGCATCGGTATTGCTCTTTTTCAGGCTCTTTATGAGAGATATTGTAGATCAACAGTTGGTTGGTTTGAAGTTGGAGAGGTTGCTTTATTGGGACTGGATCTATTTGAGGAGTCTCTTGAGAAGGTTACGATGATTAGGGAAAGGTTGAGAACATCCCTAAGTCATCAAAAATCTTATGTCGATGTGAGAAGAAGAGACCTTGAATTCAAAGTGGGTGATTGGGTCAATATGAAGGTTTCTCCAACGAAAGGTGTAGTCCGTTTTAGTAAAAAGGGGAAATCTAATTCAAGGTATGTAGGTCCTTATGAGGTGATAAAGAGGATTTTCAAGTTAGCTTATTAGTTGAAGTTGCCTAGTGAAATAAATTTGGTTCATCCGGTATTTCATGTCCTTATGTTATGGAAATGTGTTGGTGATCCTAATGCTATTGTCTTAATGTTGTGGGTATTGTTAAGGATAAACTTGTCCTATGAGGAGGTTCCAGTTCAGATCCTAGATAGGCAAGTGAAGAGATTAGGGAACAAGAAGGTAGCATCCGTTAAGGTCCTTTTAAGGAACCAACAAGTCAAAAGTACGTGGGAGGCCGAAGCGGACATGTAAAATTGGTATCCTTATCTTTTACACTCCACTCAAGCCTAATGAACAAATTCTAAGTCCCCTATGTCATTCATATGCATCCATATTTACGTTGGTAAGTTATGATGATTTTACACTCATGTTGAGATTTTGAAAATTGTGTTTTAAATGTGATGTTGCATTCTTATTGGGGCTGGATTGTTTATGATCATTCATGTCTCGTATATCTTTTACATTTGTGGACGAATGTTCCTAGGGGGGAGATATTGAAACGACCCCAAAAACTGCCCGAAAATGTGCCTTGTAATGCCTAGAATTTTAAATTCTATATATTTCAAAATTCATTTTTTATTTTGAAAATCTAACTTCATATTCTTGTTAAGGGGGTCAAAATTAGGGGGAAAAGGGTAATAGAATCACAATTTCAAATTTTCAAAATTTTAATTTCTAGTTACAGTCTGTGACAGCACCGCGACGCGCAGTTGTTGCAGACATATGTTAATTTGGCCTCAACGATAGGTCTGCGTTGTGGACCTGTGTATTTTGTTGCCAGTAATTTCTATCTTGGTCCAAGGCTTTGGGGTCATAGGCCTAAGTGTTCCTAAACATACTTTTACCTAGACTTAGCCTTATTTCACGCTCATATCATCTTAAACATTCTCCAATACTCACTCAAAACACTTAGACATATTTGCACTCCCTAATTCAAGTCCCAAACCCTCATCCTAAACTAAGGTTTTCCTTCAAGGTTATTCTTCAAACTTCAAGCCTCTATCTCCAATCTTCACAAAGTTCATCTCCAAGTTAAGGTATGTAGGTTTGTTTCATGGGTTCCTTTCACCCATGATACTGATTTTTCCTCTTTTTATTAATTTGCATGATTTAAAGTTGATTTACAAATGAGTCTTTCTTATTATAAAATTCACTGCACATTATGTTAAAGCTATGTAAACCTGTGACTATTTTTCTATGTTCTGAGCCATAAATCGTTGATCTATTGTAAGATTTGAGAGGGGGTTTTGATGTATATTTCATGAGGATGTTGCAAGGTGTTGATTGATTGTTTTACAATGGATTTTCTTGCATGATTTCATCTCTAAATTGCGTGGTTTCATACTACCATTTAACACCCTCTAACTATTTGATAAAATGTTCAGATGTGGTTTCTTGAAGAGTTGAAGGTCCTAAGCATGAGATATGATATGATTGACTATATGATGATGAAATGAGCTTACGTATATGATAGATTCTATATAAAGTGTTGCATTAGACCATTACCAATCTGGGGAGACTAAGGACCCGGATAACCTAGATGGAGGTTTGTACTCATCAACCTAGGGAAGGGTTTGTACTCTCCACTTAGTCATGGGGCGACCTTATCACTTACCTAGATGAGGGTTTGTACCCATCAACCTAGTAAAGGGTTTGTGCTTCTCCACCATGGTGATGGGGTGGCATTATCACCAACCTAGATGAGGTTTAGTACTCATCCACCTAAGTGATGGGGCAGCATCATCACTAACCTACCAAAGGGTAGTACATTTGGAAGTCTAGCTTGGTCTCTTCTATACATATGATATCCTATATGAGCATGAGTTACTTAAGCATGTTTTACTTATGCATTGATCATTCATGTCATATTGTTATACTATGCCTATTGCTTAGTATTATATATTTTGTTTGTGATGCTTAATTCTTGTTTGCGTTGTATCCTACATACTTAGTACATTCAAACGTACTAACGCATAATTTTTGCCTACATGCTGTCACCATGTAGGAACCGGTGCCCAAGTTGATCATCTTCCTCCTCCACGTGGCTAGTTCGGTGCTATTTAAGCTATTTGGTGAGTCCTCCACTTCGGGGACCTTAGTCTATGTTCTGTTATTATGTATTGAGACATTCTTCTTTATTGTCTATTTTAACTATGAGGGTGAGGTCAGTTTCTTAGTCTTGGCCCCAGCTCTTATCTATGTATTATAGGAGTTTGTTGGACATATTATGTATCTAAGCAAAGAGCCTTGAATCTATTGTTCTTGATGTCTATGATATGTAAGTGCTTTCCCTTAGCCCTGATTTCTCCACTTTTATCTCTTGATGCTTGCTTTATTGCTTCCGCGACTAAGTATGTGTAATGATGTCCTAACAGGCTTGCTTGAGGTCCCTTCGGGTTCCCTTTGCACCATGTCACTTCTAGGCCCTAGGCTTGAGTCGTGATATTTCCATAGCCTCCATAACCATATCCGGACCCAGCAATGCCATTTCCACCACTTCAAAACACCCAACCGGTGATCTACCACGTCTACCATAGAGGGCCTCAAAAAGATCCATACTAATACTTGAATGATAGTTATTGTTGTAAGAGAACTCAATCAATGGAAGATGATCCTCCCAACTACCCATAAGCTCCATAACACAAGAACTAAGCAGATCCTCAAGAGTTTGGATAGTTTTATTGGCTTTGACATCTGTTTGAGGGTGAAAGGTCATTGTATGCTTTACCTTGGTTCCAAGGCCACTTTGGAAGGACCTCCAAAAGTGAGAAATGAATTGAGAACCACGATATGATATGATAGACAAGGGAAACCTATGCAATCTAACCAACTCATGAACATATAATTAAGCAAAGTCGTCGGCACCATAAGTAGTCTTAACCGTTAGGAAATGAGCAAACTTTGTCATCCTATCGAGCACAACCAAAATAGAATCAAAATCCTTTCTAGTCTTAGGCAACCCAACCATAAAATCCATGTTAATTTCCTCCCACATCCAAGTAGGAATCTCTATATCTTTGGTTAGGCCACCCGGCCTTTGATTTTCGTCTTTGACTTGTTGGAAATTAATGAAAATCAGATACAAATTTTGCAATGTCTTTCTTCATACCTCCACACCAAAATACATCCCTCAAATCCCTACACATCTTTGTAGAACTGGGGTGAATAGAATAGGAAGAGTTACGAGCCTCATCAAGAATCTTCTATCTCAAGTCATCAATACTAGGCACACACTACCTACCTTGGTACCTAAGGGAACCATCTCCCCCTAGGGAGAAAACCTCCACCTTGCCCTCTCTATCAAAGGCATTCAATTCTAAAAAGGAGGGGTCATGATCTTGCTTTTTTTTTACCTCATCAACCAAGGAAGACTTTGGAGTAGTAACGGCCACAATACCACCATAATCAACCTCTTCCAACCTAACTCCCAATCTAACCAACCGATGGACCTGTCTGGCCACCTCTTTGCCCCCACCATCAACATGAGCTAGGCTACCTATAGACACCCTACTCAAATCTTGGGCCACAACATTAGCCTTAATGGGATAATAATGCACACTCATATCATTATCCTTAAGAAGTTTTAACCACCTTATTTGTCTCAAGTTAAGATCTTTTTGAGTGAACACATATTGGAGACTTTTATGATCGATAAACACATCAATATACACCCCATACAAATAATGACCCCAAGTTTTAAAAGAAAATACCATCGCGGCCAATTCAAGATCATGAGTAGGATAATTCTTCTCATTCACTTTGAGTTGTCTAGAAGCATAGGCTATCACCTTACTATTTTGCATCAACACATAACCCAAACCAATCCAAGAGGCATCAAAATACATAACAAACCCTTCCAACCTTTCCGGTTGAGACAAGATGGGAGCGGAGACTAGCTCATCCTTCAAGGTTTGGAAACTCTTTTTACACTCATCAGTCCACACAAATTTAACCTTTTTTGAGTCAACTTTGTCATGGGAGAAGCAATGGAAGACCTAGAAAGGAAAACTCTTTCAAAAAAAATTCACACTTCTCACATTTAGCATACAACTTCTCTTCCCTCAATCTTTGTTGCACTACACTCAAATGGGCCACATGCTCCTCATCACTATGAGAATAGATCGAAATATCATCAATGAAAAACACCACAAATAAATCAAGGTAGGGTTTAAAGACCCTATTCATAGGATCCATAAAGATTGCTGCTGCATTGGTCAACCCAAAAGACATAACCACAACTTCGCAATGCCCAAACCTAGTCCACAAGGTAATCTCGGGAATGTCACACTCCCTCACCTTCACTTAATGATACTCGGACTGAAGATCAATCTTAGAGAAGTGACTAGCCCCTTGAAATTGGTCAAAGAAATCACAAATCCTTGGGAGAGTGTACTTATTAATGATGGTGACCCAATGGGTTCTACAATCAATAGAGGCATAATATGCATGCAACTAATTAATCCTAAGAATGACATCAAAATCAACCATATGAAACTCAATAAGATCACAAGGCAATATTTTATGTAAGATGCAAATGGGACAATTTCTATAGACCATTGTAGCAACAATAGGTGCACCAATAGGAGAGACACCTTATAAGCTCACATATCAATTAAGGTTCAACGTGAAACTTTTTGGAAATAACTAGAGTAAGAAATGAAAGAGTGGAACTCGAGTCTATAAATGCATACACATCAAAATAAATTAACAAATCGATAATGACATTGGGCACTTCATCAACCCTTTGTCTCCCCTGAAGTGCATAGAACCGATTGTTCCTTGGGGCACCACCTTGTTGGCTTCCCTCCTCAAAGGAACTGTATTAGCACCCCGGCCTTGTGGACAAAAATCCTTACCCTCGTAGTGCTTTCATGGACAATCAATCACTTTGTGGCCTACCTCCCCAGAACAAAAACAAGCATTGCTACACCTCAAGCATGGTCCACCATGACCACTACCACACTTTTGACACATAGCATTAGGAACCACAACACCATCACCTTGGTCCATTGGGTAATCATTGGCAAATCTTCTATTAGGAGCATGAGAAGACCTTTGGACTTGGTGAAACTGGCGACCCTTGGGAGTTTGGAACTTACTATCAAAACGGTCCCTCTTAGCCTCATGACCCTTTCTCTTCCACAATTTCTCCCCCTCCAATTGTTTGGCATAAGTCATCAAGTGGGACAAATCCATGTTACTAATCAACATAGTGGCCCGGCACTCCTCATTCACAAAATTAGGAACACCCATCAAAAACTTATTCATTCTAGACCTCGAGTTAGCAACCAAGTGTGGAGCATATTTTGAGAGTTGGTTTAACTTGAGGGTATACTCCCTCACACTAAAGGATCCTTACTTCAAATTAATGAATTCCATCATTTTGGCCTCCCTAAGCTCAACAGGAAAGAACCGGTTGAGGAAAGCCACCTTAAACTCCTCCCAAAGAACCACATTGTTGTTCACCTTCTCCTCCTTCGATTGAGTATACCATATTTGCGCCACCCCCTAGAGTTGGTATGTCGCTAACTCTGCCTTCTCTTCCTACCTCACACCCATAATAGAAAACACCTTGTATATCTCATCAATAAATCCTTGGGGGTCCTCATCCACTTTAGACCCATTGAACTCTGGTGGGTTCATCTTCATGAAGTTCCTTACCCGAGATGCCAGAGTAGGAGTATTTGGGGATTGGGCTCCTTGATTGACTTGATTGGACACCACTTGAGCTAGCAAAGTGAGAGCATCCCGGAGCTCACTATGATCATTTTGTTCCTCAAGTGTGTGGGCTCTTATTTCTCTTGTGTTAGGCAAGATCTAGCATAGCAAAGAACAACCGTTGGGGGAAACCTTACCATAACTTCTATAGCACGACATAGAGTAAGAAGAAGGAGAACATTTCCTATTACGTCTCATAGCCTCTTACTCATAGTTCTTTTGCAAAACAAAACCATGAATAAGACTCTAAATGTGGTGTGTTGGATGTCAAGGACCATTAACAACCTAGTACTATGATACTATGTTTTCCACGACCCAAGCCTAGAGCCTAGACATAACATGGCGAATGGGAAACCCGAAGGTACCACAATAGAGTCTCTTAATATATAAATACACATCCTTGGTCGCGGAAGCAATAAAATAAAAAATAAGAGATAGTTAAAAGGGGATACAGGGCTAAGGGACATTCTTCGTATCACAAAATATCATAAGAGTCAAAGGGAGTCAATCTTGTAGCATCATTACATAACTTGTCCAACAACACCTCTAAACATAGAACTTAGCGGGGGCCAAGATAAGCAACCCGGCTCACCCTCATAGTCAATACATATACTAAGGAAAAGGGAGTCTTTATACATAGCATAAGATCAAAGACATTGTCCTCGAAATTAAGGACTCACCAAACTTGCTTGAGAGATGTCGTACTAGCCACGTGGAGGAGGAGGATATCAAGTGGGGCTCCGGTTCCTACATGGTAACATCATGTAGGCAGAGATTATATGTTAATACGTTTGAATATACTAAATATATAGGAAGCAATGCAACAATAGATAGGCAACATAGTCAAAATGCAATATCATAAGCAATGGATAACGTAATAACAGTATGTCATGTATGAATGATGCTTGAAGTAAATCATGCTTATATAGAACATTTTACATGTGAAGGAAGAGGCCAGCATCATAGACGCAGCAAGTTAGTACTTGGAATCTAAGGTAGACCACCCATTGGAAGTGATTGAGGAATCAACCCCTCAATTGTTTAATGGACATGACCACCCTCAATCAGAAGTGATTGAGGTATAAATTCCTCAATTGGTTGATGGATTACCACCTCATCCGGGTAATTTAGGTATCAACCCCTCAATTAGTTGACAGACATGACCACCCTTCACCGGAAGTGAATGAGGTACCAACCCCTCAATTGGTTGATGGCATACCTCCCTCGTCCGAGGTGATTGAGGCATCACCCCTCAATTATTTATGGTAAGCTCACAACACTGTAGATGCTTCCATGAAATCAACACATACATATCATCCTTTCATCATCATAAAGTCACTTAACTCATATGCCAAGCATTAGGCCTTCAACAACTCAAGACACAGTAACCGAACATTTTATCAAACAATTGGTAGGTGTGCAATGCTAGTGTATAACCATGCAATTCAAGAGTGGAATCACGCAATTAAATTCAATGTATAACAACCCACTACAACTTGGTAATACCCTCAGGCAATATACATCAAAACCCTTCATCAAATCTCAAGATAGATCAAGATTCACAGCTCAACACTTGCTTATATAGTCACACTTTTACCAAATCCTAACATAGTTAATAATTCATAATAGGAGACCCACAAGTAAAATCAACTTAGAAACATGCAAATTAGGTAAAAAGGAAGCTTAGGTACTATGGGTGAAAGGACCAAATGATTGAAACCCACGTACCTTGACTTTGGAGAATTACTTGATGAAGATTGGAATGGAGAGTAGAAGTTTGAGTGAAATCCTTAAGATTTAGATTGAGTTTTTGCACTTGACTTTTGGGTGAAATAATTGTCTAAGTGTTAGAGAGTATTGGGGAATGTCTTGTATGATATGAAGGTGAAATATAATTAACTATAGGTATTTTCACGCATAGGAAAACTTAGGCCTAAGACTCAAAATCCTTTGGCCGAGATAGAAAACAAGCAACAAAAATAGGCATCTTCGTGCCCTCGTCGCGTCGCGCCAGGAGCGTGGAAAATTCTCTAGAATTTGCATTTTGGAAAAATGAAATTGTGATTTGGTTGCTCAAAAATTGGGGTTAGACCGATTTCCCACTCAATTTTGTCCCATGATCAAGAATATGAAGTCGAATTTCCGAAATCACGCATGAATTTTGAGATATATGGAAATTATGATTCCGGGCACATATCAGACACTTTTTAAGGTTGTTTCATCATTGACCTCCCCCCTTAGTTTGTATTTTACCCTTACACCAACCACCCTCAACTTAGTCTATTGGTCTGAGTTAAGATGCATACTATTTTACCTCAAAACTAGGGCCACTTTTTGTAGCCAACCTCAGCTTAGGCTATTTGCCTCAGTCAAGGTGGACAATGTTCAAGGAAGGACTAGGGCCAATTTTAGGATTTTACATCTAATAAGGCTAGGTCACTTAGGTTTTTACCCAGAAAGGGTACCTGGTAGGCTCAGACATTAGGATCAAGGAATTTTCACACATTTGGTTGGTAATTTAGGCTAAGTGGACTGGTATGAACATCCACCTAAGATCCTTTCCTAACCAACTAACCTATAGTCTAAATCAGAGTAATAAGGTAAGCTATGAATTGATACATAATACATGAATTTAGCAAAGTAAACTCACACTCACATGTCACTGATTAGACTATCAACACATACTCTCAAATCATGCTATTTATATCAATTTTATCCTCACTTATTAGAACAGGCACTGTCAACACAATTAGACATGCTTGGTTGCTGTCTAGACTAAATAATCAAAAATTTGGTGGGAATCATTTTTCACAAAAAAAAAGTACAAAAACACATATATGCCTCTAATATTAGTGCAATATGATACCAATACTACGTACACCTCCTAAACATGTCGGTTCAAAATAAAGTAAATATTTATGCGAAAGAAGAACATGGACAAGAAAACCCCCAGGATTAAAACTTTGGGTTAGTTATAGGCCAAGGTTACTGAGGCATCACTGAGTCCTACAAATACCCATGCTCCATCAAATTAGAGATGCATTATCCTCAATGCATAAAAAAAATGCAAAATAAAGTGTCGACATAAAAAAGGACATATCTGGGTGCCAAAGCGCCAGTGTGTACCTTGGGTTGCCTCCGAAGAAGTGCCTAATTTATTGTCGTGGCATGACATTGACAACTTGAGTAGTCAGACTTCATCAGGTGTCCACGCTTCCGCCACTTTTATTTCCTCTAGATTTCAAATGTACGGCTTAACTCTTTGACCATTTCTCAGGACCCAAGTGTAGGTACTGGACGTGACCAGCACATGGTGAACCCAAACGGACCCCAAGCAAGCCTCTTAACATATCGTCACACATCCTTAGTCGCAGAAGCAATTAAATGACACAAAAAGATTAGAAATAAGGGGAATAGATACTAAGGGAAAGTTTTCATATCAAAACATCAGAGACAAGAGAGGCAAGGTTCATAGCATAGATACATAACATGTCCAATAACACCTCTACTACATAGATGAGAGTGGGGACCAAGACAAGCAACCGGGCTCACCCTCATAGTCAAAGTATACAATAAAGAAAGAAAGTATACATAGCATATGAACATAGACCAATGTCCCCGAAATGGAGGGCTCACCAACTAGCTTGAGAGATATGGTACTATCCACACGGAGGAGAAAAATGATCAAATGGAGCTTCGGAACCTACATGGTAATATCATGTAGGCATAGAGTATGCATTAGTACATTTTAATGTACTAAGTATGTGGGATGAAATGCAACAAGAGATAGGCAATATAATCAACATGCAAAAGTATAAGCAATGTGTCACGACCCAAGCCTACGGCCTAGACATGACACGATGCAAGGGGAACCAGAAGGGACCCCAAGCAGGCCTCTTAGAACATCATTACATATCCTTAGTCGCGGAAGCAATAAACCAATAAAGTGTCACGCCCCAAGTCCCGTTAGGGCGAACCGACACCCGTTGCCGATAAGGCTCGGGAAAACCAACCTGCAACTATGCTCTTTCTATATATATTATAAGGAATTTCCACCTTTAACATGCCTTAAAGCAGATAAACAGTGATAGCAAGCCAAAAAAAATGTATACGACTAGGACGTTGGGGCCACGCTGTCTAAAGTACGAGGCATGACTAGACTTTAATTTACATAGTCAACAAAGCCTCTAAATAATAGAAAGTATCAAATAAGGGTCGGGACAGGCCCCGCCTCAACTAATTGTAAAATATAAAC